>CM064559.1:3038905-3051405 GCA_032716605.1 Paralithodes platypus
TTTGTGTCTGAGGGAAGAAGTTGAATTCATCAACCTCTGGGACAACTTCTACAACCAGCCTACTCTGTTCCGCAAGGATGGCACTCATCTAAACCCTGTGGGTTCAGCACGCATGGGTCGTCTCCTACACGAAGCAGTCCGCAGCCATGGATCAAAAAACGCCATCCGAGAAGAAGCAGCAGTGACATAAATCATCCAACGCCAAGAAAAAAACAGAGGCAACCGAGGACCACCAGCGATAAGGACCGAAGACAGCGAGGACCGAGGACAGCCATGAACATAAATGTAGATCCGACAAGAACCAAAAATATTATTAAAGAGCGTTCCGTGAGTTCTAAAATAACAAATTTAAAGGGTTTCTATGCAAACGCTCGTAGCATACGCAATAAATTTTCAGATTTAGAGGAGCTAGTGTTTACAGAAAATTATGATGTGATTGGCATAACAGAATCTTGGCTCAATACAGAAGATAGAGACTTTTTAGCAGAGTATTCACTTCCCGGTTATGTAATGTTTGAGAAAAGCCGAATAAATCGAAATGGAGGTGGCGTTTTACTTTATATCAAAGAAAGTCTTAACCCTACCCTCTTGTCAAAACCTCAAATTGTGAACGTCGACGCATCTTTTGTGCTAATAAAGAATAATAAAGGTACCAAAATAATACTTGCATTAATATACAGACCTCCAGCTCAATCAGTGCAAACTGACCGAGAAATTTACGAACAAATTGCAGATGTAAGTAACTCACAAGATACCGTAATTTTTGGTGACTTTAATTTACCTGTGACCAAGTGGGGCGATACTCTTACTTCACACTCCGGACATGACTTGTATACGAACTTGCAAGAGAGTTCGCTTTATCAATTTGTTGGAACGCCGACCCGTGGTAATAACGTTCTTGACATTGTACTTGCAACAAAAGAAGAATTAATAGAGAATTTGAATGTTGGTGATGAATTCAGTAACAGCGACCATCGTACGATAACTTTCACTTTAAAGTTTACTAGTAACGAACCAAATAGTAGCATCGAAAAAGTCCCTAATTTCAAGAAAGCAAACTTCCATAAACTTAGAGCTATGTTTAAAGAAACTGACTGGAGCTTTTTAATTCACAATAACGACATAAATACATCTTGGAAGTTATTCGAAGCCACTTACCTAAAAGCAGTGCAAGACTGCATACCATCGAAAACTCGGCGTCCAGGCCATAATAATAAGCCCAAATGGTGGAATAAAGATATTTCAAACTGCCTGCTTGCTAAAAAATTTGCTAATGATAGATTAAAATCCTTACAAAATGACGAAGAACGGCTGAAATTTGTAGAGCTACGACGCAAAGCCAAAAAGTTAATTAAGCAAAGTAAAAAGACCTTAGAGTTACATATTGCGAATCAAAGTAAAACAAACCCGAAAGAATTCTATAGTTATATCAGAAAGAAAAAAGTCGTTACTTCAACTGTTGGACCGTTAGTCGATGAAAATGGAGAATACACCAAAGACGAAGAACAAATGAGTAATGCCCTCAATACCTTCTTTGCATCAGTTTTTACAACAGAAGACCTCAGTGATATCCCTACACCATCGCCGATTCAGATTGATAATTCAGATGTTCTAAGCAATATCACCGTTACAGAGAGAGAAGTATTGAATTGTTTAGATAAACTCAAGGTAAATAAAACGCCTGGACCTGATACAATCTCGCCTAGAGTTCTAAAGGAAGCTAAGGATGAGCTCTCTAAACCACTGACATTACTATTCAATAAATCCTTGCAGTCTGGAACTATGCCCGATCAGTGGAAGCTAGCCAACGTAACACCGATATTCAAAAAAGGCAGCAAATCCCTACCCAGTAACTATCGTCCAATTAGCTTAACCTCAGTTGTATGTAAAATGCTAGAAACGGTCATACGAGACCGACTCGTAAATCACTTAGAGGAAAATAACATACTTAAAGATACTCAACACGGCTTTCGTAAAAAACGTTCCTGTTTAACAAACCTCTTAGACTTCTTCCACGATATCCTCAACCTCTACGATGAGAGTAAAGCTGTAGATATTATATACCTTGATTTTCAAAAGGCCTTTGACAAAGTTCCCCACAAACGTTTACTGCTAAAACTAAAAGCGCATGGAATACAAGACGGTGTGTTGAAATGGATAGAAAATTGGCTCAGCGACAGAAAGCAAAGAGTAGTCATAAACGGTAAGGCATCAAAATGGACCAATGTAAGTAGCGGGGTACCCCAGGGATCGGTACTAGGACCAATTCTCTTTCTAATTTACATCAACGACATAGATGAGGGTCTCACCTGTACAATCTCAAAATTTGCTGACGATACAAAAATTGCAAATAGCGTACTCTCAAAAGAACAAGTTGACGATATACAACACAATCTAGATAAATTGTCATGTTGGGCCCAAATTTGGCAAATGAGTTTCAATGCGGATAAATGTAAAGTACTACATATCGGATACCTAAATGAGAAAGCAAACTATTCGATGAATGGCACTCAGCTTAAGAATGTAAACAGAGAAACCGATCTGGGAGTAACAATATCGAGTAACCTAAAACCGAGTCAACAATGTTCAGAAGTTGTTAAGAAGGCAAACAAAATAATTGGCTTTATAGGCAGGTCATTTGAGCATAAATCCAAAGAAGTTATCCTAACCCTTTACAATTCATTAGTCCGCCCTCTTCTGGAATACTGCGTTCAATCCTGGTGCCCTTATTACCAAAAAGATATAAACAAGCTAGAACGAGTTCAACGTAGAGTTACCAAAATGATACCTAGCCTAAAGAACAAACCATACGAAGAGCGTCTTAGAGAATTAAATCTATTTCCTTTAACCCAGCGCAGATTAAGAGGTGACTTAATTCAAGTGTTCAAAATCATCAAAGGCATCGACAATATGAACTGTAGTAAGTACTTCACTATCGACCAATCTAATTACACGCGGGGAAACGGTTGCAAAATTATTGGTAAATCTTTTAACTCACACGAATCTAAGAATTTCTTCTTCAATCGAGTTGTCAACTTGTGGAATGGGCTTCCCCGAAACGTCATAGACTGCATCACCGTTGATTCATATAAACTCCGCCTAGACAAATATCTCGCATCAAACCCGCGACTGACTGCGTTTGTAAATGAATAAATTTATTTTATCCCCCCCTCAGTTACTAACCCATCTGTCCCCTACTAACTTCCTAATCCTGCCACAGACATTAGTTCCAGGGCAGTAATTCCCTTTCCAATGTTCCCTTACCCACTCTAAACCACTGTTTGGACACTTGATCCTCAGTGTTTTGGAGGACAAGCAACCTAGAAGGGTCACTAGATCTGTTGTTGCTTGATTTCCTTTGTACTCCTTTGTACTCTCTATCTTTCTCTCTCTGTATCCACTCTGTGGGTTGTAATAGACTGCAGCTCCGTTGATTCCTTTAAACACCGCCTAGACAAACACCTTGCCTTAACCACCGCCTAGACAAACACCTTGCCTTAACCACCGCCTAGACAAACACCTTGCCTTAAACACCGCGTAGACAAACACCTTGCCTTAACCACCGCCTAGACAAACACCTTGCCTTAACCACCGCCTAGACAAACACCTTGCCTTAAACACCGCCTAGACAAACACCTTGCCTTAACCACCGCCTAGACAAACACCTTGCCTTAACCACCGCCTAGACAAACACCTTGCCTTAAACACCGCTTAGACAAACACCTTGCCTTAACCACCGCCTAGACAAACACCTTGCCTTAACCACCGCCTAGACAAACACCTTGCCTTAAACACCGCCTAGACAAACACCTTGCCTTAACCACCGCCTAGACAAACACCTTGCCTTAACCACCGCTAGACAAACACCTTGCCTTAACCACCGCCTAGACAAACACCTTGCCTTAACCACCGCCTAGACAAACACCTTGCCTTAAACACCGCCTAGACAAACACCTTGCCTTAACCACCGCCTAGACAAACACCTTGCCTTAACCACCGCTTAGACAAACACCTTGCCTTAAACACCGCCTAGACAAACACCTTGCCTTAACCACCGCCTAGACAAACACCTTGCCTTAACCACCGCCTAGACAAACACCTTGCCTTAACCACCGCCTAGACAAACACCTTGCCTTAACCACCGCCTAGACAAACACCTTGCCTTAAACACCGCCTAGACAAACACCTTGCCTTAACCACCGCCTAGACAAACACCTTGCCTTAACCACCGCCTAGACAAACACCTTGCCTTAACCACCGCCTAGAAAAACACCTTGCCTTAACCACCGCCTAGAAAAACACCTTGCCTTAACCACCGCCTAGACAAACACCTTGCCTTAACCACCGCCTAGACAAACACCTTGCCTTAACCACCGCCTAGACAAACACCTTGCCTTAACCACCGCTTAGACAAACACCTTGCCTTAACCACCGCCTAGACAAACACCTTGCCTTAACCACCGCCTAGACAAACACCTTGCCTTAACCACCGCCTAGACAAACACCTTGCCTTAACCACCGCCTAGACAAACACCTTGCCTTAACCACCGCCTAGACAAACACCTTGCCTTAACCACCGCCTAGACAAACACCTTGCCTTAACCACCGCCTAGACAAACACCTTGCCTTAACCACCGCCTAGACAAACACCTTGCCTTAACCACCGCCTAGACAAACACCTTGCCTTAACCACCGCCTAGACAAACACCTTGCCTTAACCACCGCCTAGACAAACACCTTGCCTTAACCACCGCCTAGACAAACACCTTGCCTTAACCACCGCCTAGACAAACACCTTGCCTTAACCACCGCCTAGACAAACACCTTGCCTTAACCACCGCCTAGACAAACAACTTGCCTTAACCACCGCCTAGACAAACACCTTGCCTTAACCACCGCCTAGACAAACACCTTGCCTTAACCACCGCCTAGACAAACACCTTGCCTTAACCACGCCTAGACAAACACCTTGCCTTAACCACCGCCTAGACAAACACCTTGCCTTAACCACCGCCTAGACAAACACCTTGCCTTAACCACCGCCTAGACAAACACCTTGCCTTAACCACCGCCTAGACAAACACCTTGCCTTAACCACCGCCTAGACAAACACCTTGCCTTAACCACCGCCTAGACAAACACCTTGCCTTAACCACCGCCTAGACAACAAACACCTTGCCTTAACCACCGCCTAGACAAACACCTTGCCTTAACCACCGCCTAGACAAACACCTTGCCTTAACCACCGCCTAGACAAACACCTTGCCTTAACCACCGCCTAGACAAACACCTTGCCTTAACCACCGCCTAGACAAACACCTTGCCTTAACCACCGCCTAGACAAACACCTTGCCTTAACCACCGCCTAGACAAACACCTTGCCTTAACCACCGCCTAGACAAACACCTTGCCTTAACCACCGCCTAGACAAACACCTTGCCTTAACCACCGCCTAGACAAACACCTTGCCTTAACCACCGCCTAGACAAACACCTTGCCTTAACCACCGCCTAGACAAACACCTTGCCTTAACCACCGCCTAGACAAACACCTTGCCTTAACCACCGCCTAGACAAACACCTTGCCTTAACCACCGCCTAGACAAACACCTTGCCTTAACCACCGCCTAGACAAACACCTTGCCTTAACCACCGCCTAGACAAACACCTTGCCTTAACCACCGCCTAGACAAACACCTTGCCTTAACCACCGCCTAGACAAACACCTTGCCTTAAACACCGCCTAGACAAACACCTTGCCTTAACCACCGCCTAGACAAACACCTTGCCTTAACCACCGCCTAGACAAACACCTTGCCTTAACTACCGCCTAGACAAACACCTTGCCTTAGCCACCGCCTAGACAAACACCTTGCCTTAACCACCGCCTAGACAAACACCTTGCCTTAACCACCGCCTAGACAAACACCTTGCCTTAACCACCGCCTAGACAAACACCTTGCCTTAACCACCGCCTAGACAAACACCTTGCCTTAACCACCGCCTAGACAAACACCTTGCCTTAAACACCGCCTAGACAAACACCTTGCCTTAAGGGGAGATTTCCACTTGAGGGATTTTTTTCTTGACTCCTTTCTCCCTCATGATTAGCCCCATTGTGTTTCTAATTTTAAGATATTCGCCCCATTATTTTGACGATTTTAAGAACTTTCAACCCATTTCTGTCAATTTTAAGACCTTTCGTGCCATTTAGGTGTCGGTTTTTTCCTGGCGAGCGATAGCGAGCCTGTAATTTAAGAGGAAACGGCTTTCAGCTGGGACATTTTTCTACCGAAAAATGTACAAAGTTATCTTGAAAGGGGCTCAAGGGGGTGTAATCTTAAGCTTGAAGGATATCTAGAGACCAAACTATAAACCTCCCTCTTAAATCCGCAACCGACTGCTTTTTTAAATGTATAACTAGCCTATAGTATCTTTGTCCTCAGATACATCGAGGTTCACTTCATATATAAATACCATGTTACTCTCTTTTCCACCAGGTACAGTCGCGCTAATAAGTAATGTATCGGCACCAAGTATGTTTTGATCAATAATTGGTATCAGCAATATCTAAGCTTCATTTCTTCATATCGAGTGAAATATACAAACATGTTCCTTTACTTACCTACCCTATTCAACATCTGACAGACATTAATACAGCACAGAGCAAGCCAAACGTAATGACAGCTGGGACATGACTTATTAGCGCGACTGTACAATGGCGCCAATAAGTCATGTCTCAGCTGCCATTACGTTTGACTCGCTCTGTGCTGTATTAATGTCTGTCAGATGTTGAAATATGGTTGTATATCTCACTCAAAAAGAAGAAATCATGTGTAAATATTGCTGATGCTAATATATTGATCTAAACATACTTGGTGCCGAGACATCACTTATTAGGCCGACTGTACACCAAGGATCACTTATACCTGTGTTCCGTTACTAACCCAAACTGTCCCCTACAAACATCTAACCTTGCCATAGACATTTGTTCCAGGGCAGTACTTCCCTTTCTAATCGTCCCTTACCCACTCTACACCACTGTTAGCCTAAACACTCTGAGCAGCAGTGATTTAGAGGGCAAACAACCTTCAGGGGGTAGTAGTTTTGAAGTTTTAAGACGTTCGTTCCATTAGTTCCATTAGTTTGAGACGTTCGTTCCATTAGTTCCATTAGTTTGAGACGTTCGTTCCATTAGTTCCATTAGTTTAAGACGTTCGTTCCATTAGTTCCATTAGTTTAAGACGTTCGTTGCATTAGTTCCATTAGTTTAAGACGTTCGTTCCATTAGTTCCATTAGTTTAAGAAGTTCGTTCCATTAGTTCCATTAGTTTAAGACGTTCGTTCCATTAGTTTAAGACGTTCGTTCCATTAGTTCCATTAGTTTAAGACGTTCGTTCCATTAGTTCCATTAGTTTAAGACGTTCGTTCCATTAGTTTAAGACGTTTGTTCCATTAGTCCATTAGTTTAAGACGTTCGTTCCATTAGTTCCATTAGTTTAAGACGTTCGTTCCATTAGTTCCATTAGTTTAAGACGTTCGTTCCATTAGTTCCATTAGTTTAAGACGTTCGTTCCATTAGTTCCATTAGTTTAAGACGTTGTTCCATTAGTTCATTAGTTTAAGACGTTCGTTCCATTAGTTTAAGACGTTCGTTCCATTAGTTCCATTAGTTTAAGACGTTCGTTCCATTAGTTCCATTAGTTTAAGACGTTCGTTCCATTAGTTCCATTAGTTTAAGACGTTCGTTCCATTAGTTCCATTAGTTTAAGACGTTCGTTCCATTAGTTTAAGACGTTCGTTCCATTAGTTTAAGACGTTCGTTCCATTAGTTCCATTAGTTTAAGACGTTCGTTCCATTAGTTCCATTAGTTTAAGACGTTCGTTCCATTAGTTCATTAGTTTAAGACGTTCGTTCCATTAGTTCCATTAGTTTAAGACGTTCGTTCCATTAGTTCCATTAGTTTAAGACGTTCGTTCCATTAGTTCCATTAGTTTAAGACGTTCGTTCCATTAGTTCCATTAGTTTAAGACGTTCGTTCCATTAGTTTAAGACGTTCGTTCCATTAGTTCCATTAGTTTAAGACGTTCGTTCCATTAGTTTAAGACGTTCGTTCCATTCGTTCCATTAGTTTAAGACGTTCGTTCCATTAGTTCCATTAGTTTAAGACGTTCGTTCCATGAGTGCCATTAGTTTCGTTCCATTAGTTCCATTAGTTTAAGACGTTCGTTCCATTAGTTCCATTAGTTTAAGACGTTCGTTCCATTAGTTCCATTAGTTTAAGACGTTCGTTCCATTAGTTCCATTAGTTTAAGACGTTCGTTCCATTAGTTCCATTAGTTTAAGACGTTCGTTCCATTAGTTCCATTAGTTTAAGACGTTCGTTCATTAGTTCCATTAGTTTAAGACGTTCGTTCCATTCCATTAGTTAACGTTCCATTAGTTTAAGACGTTCGTTCCATTAGTTCCATTAGTTTGAGACCTTTTGCCTCATTTCGTTGTAAATGTGAAGTCCTTTCGTGCCATTTATGTGTCGATTTTTTCCTGACGAGCGAGAGCGAGTCTGCAATTTTAGAAGGACTCGGCCTTCGGCCGGGACATTTTTCTACCGAAAAATGTAAACATTTATCTTGAAAGGGGTTCTAGGGGGTGTTTTTGTTTTAAAGGGGGGTGACCTGCTTTTTGCTATTTCTGTCCTTTTCTCTCTTTCTCTGGCTTGTATCCATTCGGCCCCATTCAGCCAACTATTTTAAGACGTTTATCCCCATCTAGGTGTCGATTTCTTCCTGGCGAGCGATAGCGAGCCAGCATTATATGCAGAAATCCGGCTTCGCCGGAGACATTTTTCTATCGAAAAATGTACAAATTTAGCCTGCTGTCAAACAAAAATAAAAAATATGCTGGTTCGCTACCGCTCACCAGTAAAAAATTGACACCTGGATGGGGATAAACGTCTTAAAACAGTAGGCTGTATGGGACCAAATGGATACAAGCCAGAGAAAGATAGAAAAGGACAGAACCCAAACAGGTCACCCCCCCTTAAGGAGGCGATCGGTAGAGCGTATACCTCGGACAAAATTGCCGACAACGTGAGAAATTGTGATTGCCATGGACTTTAGACCTAATAGCTAACATTAAGGGGAGATTTCCACTTGAGAGATTTTTTTCTTGACTCCTTTCTCCCTCATCTTTAGCCCCATTGCTTTTCTAATGTTAAGACGTTCGCCCCATTATTTTGACGATTTTAAGAACTTTCGACCCATTTCTGTCAATTTTAAGACCTTTCGTGCCATGTAGGTGTCGATTTTATCCTGGCGAGCGATAGCGAGCCTGTAATATAAGAGGAACCGGCTTTCAGCCGGGACATTTTTCTACCGAAAATGTACAAATTTATCTTGAAAGGGGGTCTAGGGGGAGTAATTTTAAGCTTGATGGAGGTCTAGGGAATCAACTAAAAACCTCCCCTTAAGGTATTTACCCTAACCGAACCTATAGGTAGCGCCAACGAACTTGACAATTATCTTGATCCCTAACCTCTCTGTAACTCAAAAGGGGCTAGAGCAAACTGGCTGTAAATATCTACACCTATTTCCAAGTGGACTCTTCCCAAATGATAGACACGTCAGCCCGATTGCTTTTATTCATTTCCAGTTATAAGAAGTTAAGGGGTCAAGAGTGTTGGATAGGTTATACTCCCTACCGGCTCGGTAGTGTAGTGGAGAACGTCTCGGCCTCCCACCCCGGGTGACCCGAGTTCAATCCCACGCTCAGGCATGAAGGTTTTTCGCATACACTGGTAGCCGGTACCATTTCCCTTGAGCAAGGAAATGGGTAATAGTGTCTGGTAATAAACTTTGGTCGAGCGCTATTGAATCTCGGAGCGAGGGCTACAGAGAAATGGCACCACCGCCACCGCCACCACCAACCACCACCAACCATGGTAAAAGAGTTTAGGTTGTACAGTCGAGCTAATAAGTCATGTCCCAGCTGTCATTACGTTTGGCTTGTTCTGTGCTGTATTAATGTCTGTCAGATGTTGAATAGGGTGGGTAAGTGTAGCGCTAATAAGTCATGTCCCAGCTGTCATTACGTTTGGCTTGTTCTGTGCTGTATTAATGTCTGTCAGATGTTGAATAGGGTGGGTAAGTGTAGGAACATGTTTGTATATTTCACTCGATATGAAGAAATGAAGCTTAGATATTGCTGATACCAATTATTGATCAAAACATACTTGGTGCCGAGACATCACTTATTAGCGCGACTGTACTCTTTTGATATTGGACTACACCACCACCACCAAGTTGGACGAACAATAGTAAAGGAGGAAATATTAGGACCAGATAGTGAAGCCAATGTAGGGATATAGACAACACCACCACCAAGTTGGAGGAACAATAGTAAAGGAGGAAATATTAGGACCAGATAGTGAAGCCAATGTAGGGACATATAGCCAACACCGGCTGAGAGTATATACTATATAATACAGGTATATATACTGTATATATAGGCATATATATATATACTGTATATATAATACTGTATGCATCAAAGTAGGCAACAACAGCTAGTAGCGGATGTGGTGGTGAGGGAGGGAGGGAACTGCAAGGTCTGGGCCAGGAGGGAGGGGGGGATATTAACTTGGTCTCTCAGGGTTAACCATTTCCGAACCACCAATACATTCATACCCCCTATAATTATATGGTAGTATTCAGCTAACCTACCTACCTATGTCTACCTATGTTGTATTCAGCTAACCTACCTACCTATGTCTACCTATGTTGTATTCAGCTAACCTACCTACCTATGTCTACCTATGTTGTATTCAGCTAACCTACCTACCTATGTCTACCTATGTTGTATTCAGCTAACCTACCTACCTATGTTGTATTCAGCTAACCTACCTACCTATGTCTACCTATGTTGTATTCAGCTAACCTACCTACCTATGTCTACCTATGTTGTATTCAGCTAACCTACCTACCTATGTCTACCTATGTTGTATTCAGCTAACCTACCTACCTATGTCTACCTATGTTGTATTCAGCTAACCTACCTACCTATGTCTACCTATGTTGTATTCAGCTAACCTACCTACCTATGTCTACCTATGTTGTATTCAGCTAACCTACCTACCTATGTCTACCTATGTTGTATTCAGCTACCTACCTACCTATGTCTACCTATGTTGTATTCAGCTAACATACCTACCTATGTCTACCTATGTTGTATTCAGCTAACCTACCTACCTATGTCTACCTATGTTGTATTCAGCTAACCTACCTACCTATGTCTACCTATGTTGAGTGCGCCACTGCTAGTGACACCGAGGAGCGCACCGCCCTTCGTGGGTCTTTGAGAACCAATGGAAGTCAGACCTAAATTGAGTGTTTGTATTTTTTTTATTTTTTTTATTCCCATTTATCTTTTCACCTCTAAGATTTACCTCAAATCTTAGGTGTAAAAATATATATATTTGTTTTGTGTATGTGGATGAGGGAGACAAAAGGCAAAACTGCCTGTGATGAGGGCCTCCCCCAGAGTTGAAAGTGACAGGACCAAAATCAAGGAATTTTCGAGCCAAAATGCCTCGACACACGGAGTTTGAAGCAATTTAAGTCATAGGATGAGGGAAAGATGGATTCAGGGAGAGAGTTCCAGAGATCAGCTGTTAAATAGAAGAGATTGGGAGTATCGTTTCACTCTTGAGTTGGAGAGTTGCACAGAGTAGGGGTGGGATTGTGTTGCAAGACGGGTATTACGTACCGGTACCCTATATATAGAGGTGTTATACACTGAAAGAGCTCTGAGGAACACTGATTATTGTAGTAGCGATAAAAAAAAAGAGAGAGAGAAAGAGAGAGAGAGAGAGGAGAGAGAGAAAGAAAGAAAGAAAGTGAGAGCGAGAGATGCGAATATAAAGAACTAGCAGGGGTACTCGGCGTTGCCCGGGTTTAAATTCTACTACCATAATCACCATCATCAATCACTACCACCACAATCATCACAATACTACTACTACCATAATCACCGGCCTCGACCTCCTTGTGCCTCATTAAACGGCGACCTCGATTTCGGCCGCTAAATGACCTCCGATTTTGGATCTGACCTCATCCGTACCCCCATTTTGGGTGACTGCGAAAAACTTTCGTTCCATACACCTTTTCGATCGGAGGCCTCCTTCTGCCCCAAACGGCAATTTGTTTTCAATTGTTTTCATTTTTGTTTTCAATTTCGAAACGACCTCCGATCGTGGCCTCGCCCCCTCTATGACCTGACCCAGGTCAATTGACACCCACATGCAAAGTTTCAGCTCCCCAGGTCCAAAACTGCGGCCGCCTATTAAGAACACACACACACACACACACACACACACACACACACACACACACACACACACACACACACACACACACACACACACACACACACACACACAGGCAATCGCAAATATTATATACAGG
The DNA here is from genome assembly GCA_032716605.1 of Paralithodes platypus. Classification (NCBI taxonomy): domain Eukaryota; kingdom Metazoa; phylum Arthropoda; class Malacostraca; order Decapoda; family Lithodidae; genus Paralithodes; species Paralithodes platypus. Next base: position 3,051,367 of record CM064559.1, read on the forward strand.
TAGATACAAAACCTCAATTACCCCTCTTACTTCCATAGG
>CM064559.1:3058905-3068277 GCA_032716605.1 Paralithodes platypus
TAGGTGAGTGAGAGTGAGTACACACAACAGGTGGTATATATTGTACACTCGGGTGCCATAGTATATAGACTATGGCATCACTGTGTACTAGTGAGTGTAGGTGAGTGAGAGTGAGTAACACAACAGGTGGTATATATTGTACACTCGGGTGCCATAGTATATAGACTATGGCATCACTGTGTACTAGTGAGTGTAGGTGAGGGGGAGTGAGAGTGAGTAACACAACAGGTGGTATATATTGTACACTCGGGTGCCATAGTATATAGACTATGGCATCACTGTGTACTAGTGAGTGTAGGTGAGTGAGAGTGAGAGTGAGTAACACAACAGGTGGTATATATTGTACACTCGGGTGCCATAGTATATAGACTATGGCATCACTGTGTACTAGTGAGTGTAGGTGAGTGAGAGTGAGTAACACAACAGGTGGTATATATTGTACACTCGGGTGCCATAGTATATAGACTATGGCATCACTGTGTACTAGTGAGTGTAGGTGAGTGAGAGTGAGAGTGAGTAACACAACAGGTGGTATATATTGTACACTCGGGTGCCATAGTATATAGACTATGGCATCACTGTGTACTAGTGAGTGTAGGTGAGTGAGAGTGAGATGAGTAGTAACACAACAGGTGGTATATATTGTACACTCGGGTGCCATAGTATATAGACTATGGCATCACTGTGTACTAGTGAGTGTAGGTGAGTGAGAGTGAGAGTGAGTAACACAACAGGTGGTATATATTGTACACTCGGGTGCCATAGTATATAGACTATGGCATCACTGTGTACTAGTGAGTGTAGGTGAGTGAGAGTGAGAGTGAGTAACACAACAGGTGGTATATATTGTACACTCGGGTGCCATAGTATATAGACTATGGCATCACTGTGTACTAGTGAGTGTAGGTGAGTGAGAGTGAGAGTGAGTAACACAACAGGTGGTATATATTGTACACTCGGGTGCCATAGTATATAGACTATGGCATCACTGTGTACTAGTGAGTGTAGGTGAGAGTGAGAGTGAGTAACACAACAGGTGGTATATATTGTACACTCGGGTGCCATAGTATATAGACTATGGCATCACTGTGTACTAGTGAGTGTAGGTGAGTGAGAGTGAGTGAGTAACACAACAGGTGGTATATATTGTACACTCGGGTGCCATAGTATATAGACTATGGCATCACTGTGTACTAGTGAGTGTAGGTGAGTGAGAGTGAGAGTGAGTAACACACAGGTGGTTATATATTGTACACTCGAGTGCCATAGTATATAGACTATGTAATCACTCTTTACTAGTGTGTGTAGGTGAGTGAGTGTGAGTAACACAACAGGTGGTATATATTGTACACTCGGGTGCCATAGTATATAGACTATGGCATCACTGTGTACTAGTGAGTGTAGGTGAGTGAGAGTGAGAGTGAGTAACACAACAGGTGGTATATATTGTACACTCGGGTGCCATAGTATATAGACTATGGCATCACTGTGTACTAGTGAGTGTAGGTGAGTGAGAGTGAGAGTGAGTAACACAACAGGTGGTATATATTGTACACTCGGGTGCCATAGTATATAGACTATGGCATCACTGTGTACTAGTGAGTGTAGGTGAGTGAGAGTGAGAGTGAGTAACACAACAGGTGGTATATATTGTACACTCGGGTGCCATAGTATATAGACTATGGCATCACTGTGTACTAGTGAGTGTAGGTGTGAGAGGGAGTAAAACAACAGGTGGTATATATTGTACACTCGGGTGCCATAGTATATAGACTATGGCATCACTGTGTACTAGTGAGTGTAGGTGAGTGAGAGTGAGAGTGAGTAACACAACAGGTGGTATATATTGTACACTCGGGTGCCATAGTATATAGACTATGGCATCAACTGTGTACTAGTGAGTGTAGGTGAGTGAGAGTGAGAGTGAGTAACACAACAGGTGGTATATATTGTACACTCGGGTGCCATAGTATATAGACTATGGCATCAACTGTGTACTAGTGAGTGTAGGTGAGTGAGAGTGAGTAACACAAACAGGTGGTATATATTGTACACTCGGGTGCCATAGTATATAGACTATGGCATCACTGTGTACTAGTGAGTGTAGGTGAGTGAGAGTGAGAGTGAGTAACACAACAGGTGGTATATATTGTACACTCGGGTTGCCATAGTATATAGACTATGGCATCACTGTGTACTAGTGAGTGTAGGTGAGTGAGAGTGAGAGTGAGTAACACAACAGGTGGTATATATTGTACACTCGGGTGCCATAGTATATAGACTATGGCATCACTGTGTACTAGTGAGTGTAGTGGTGAGAGTGAGAGGGTAACACAACAGGTGGTATATATTGTACACTCGGGTGCCATAGTATATAGACTATGGCATCACTGTGTACTAGTGAGTGTAGGTGAGTGAGAGTGGAGTAACACAACAGGTGGTATATATTGTACACTCGGGTGCCATAGTATATAGACTATGGCATCACTGTGTACTAGTGAGTGTAGGTGAGTGAGAGTGAGAGTGAGTAACACAACAGGTGGTATATATTGTACCCTCGGGTGCCATAGTATATAGACTATGGCATCACTGTGTACTAGTGAGTGTAGGTGAGTGAGAGTGAGAGTGAGTAACACAACAGGTGGTATATATTGTACACTCGGGTGCCATAGTATATAGCCTATGGCATCACTGTGTACTAGTGAGTGTAGGTGTGTGAGAGTGAGAGTGAGTAACCCACCAGGTGGTATATATTGTACACTCGGGTGCCATAGTATATAGACTATGGCATCACTGTGTACTAGTGAGTGTAGGTGAGTGAGAGTGAGAGTGAGTAACACAACAGGTGGTATATATTGTACACTCGGTGCCATAGTATATAGACTATGGCATCACTGTGTACTAGTGAGTGTAGGTGAGTGAGAGTGAGAGTGAGTAACACAACAGGTGGTATATATTGTACACTCGGGTGCCATAGTATATAGACTATGGCATCACTGTGTACTAGTGAGTGTAGGTGAGTGAGAAGTGAGAGTGAGTAACACAACAGGTGGTATATATTGTACACTCGGGTGCCATAGTATATAGACTATGGCATCACTGTGTACTAGTGAGTGTAGGTCAGTGAGTGAGAGTGAGTAACACAACAGGTGGTATATATTGTACACTCGGGTGCCATAGTATATAGACTATGGCTTCACTGTGTACTGGTGAGTGTAGGTGAGTGAGAGTGGGAGTGAGTAACACAGCAGGTGGTATATATTGTGCACTGGGGTGCCATAGTATATAGACTATGGCATCACTGTGTACTAGTGAGTGTAGGTGAGTGAGAGTGAGAGTGAGTAACACAACAGGTGGTATATATTGTACACTCGGGTGCCATAGTATATAGACTATGGCATCACTGTGTACTAGTGAGTGTAGGTGAGTGAGATGAGAGTGAGTAACACAACAGGTGTAATATTGTACACTCGGGTCCCATAGTATATAGGACTATGGCATCACTGTGTACTAGTGAGTGTAGGTGAGTGAGAGTGAGTAACACAACAGGTGGTATATATTGTACACTCGGGTGCCATAGTATATAGACTATGGCATCACTGTGTACTAGTGAGTGTAGGTGAGTGAGAGTGAGTAACACAACAGGTGGTATATATTGTACACTCGGGTGCCATAGTATATAGACTATGGCATCACTGTGTACTAGTGAGTGTAGGTGAGTGAGAGTGAGAGTGAGTAACACAACAGGTGGTATAATTGTACACTCGGGTGCCATAGTATATAGACTATGGCATCACTGTGTACTAGTGAGTGTAGGTGAGTGAGAGTGAGAGTGAGTAACACAACAGGTGGTATATATGTACACTCGGGTGCCATAGTATATAGACTATGGCATCACTGTGTACTAGTGAGTGTAGGTGAGTGAGAGTGAGAGTGAGTAACACAACAGGTGGTATATATTGTACACTCGGGTGCCATAGTATAGACTATGGCATCACTGTGTACTAGTGAGTGTAGGTGAGTGAGAGTGAGAGTGAGTAACACAACAGGTGGTATATATTGTACACTCGGGTGCCATAGTATATAGACTCTGGCATCACTGTGTACTAGTGAGTGTAGGTGAGTGAGAGTGAGAGTGAGTAACACAACAGGTGGTATATTGTACACTCGGGTGCCATAGTATATAGACTATGGCATCACTGGGTACTAGTGAGTGTAGGTGAGTGAGAGTGAGAGTGAGTACACAACAGGTGGTATATATTGTACACTAGGGTGCCATAGTATATAGACTATGGCATCACTGTGTACTAGTGAGTGTAGGTGAGTGAGAGTGAGAGTGAGTAACACAACAGTGGTAAATATTGTACACTCGGGTGCCATAGTATATAGGACTATGGCATCACTGTGTCCTAGTGAGTGTAGGTGAGTGAGAGTGAGAGTGAGTAACACAACAGGTGGTATATATTGTACACTCGGGTGCCATAGTATATAGAACTATGGCATCACTGTGTACTAGTGAGTGTAGGTGAGTGAGAGTGAGAGTGAGTAACACAACAGGTGGTATATGTACACTCGGGTGCCATAGTATATAGACTATGGCATCACTGTGTACTAGTGAGTGTAGGTGAGTGAGAGTGAGAGTGAGTAACACAACAGGTGGTATATATGTACACTCGGGTGCCATAGTATATAGGACTATGGCATCACTGTGTACTAGTGAGTGTAGGTGAGTGAGAGTGAGAGTGAGTAACACAACAGGTGGTATATTGTACACTCGGGGTGCCATAGTATATAGACTATGGCATCACTGTGTACTAGTGAGTGTAGGTGAGTGAGAGTGAGAGTGAGTACACAACAGGTGGTATATATTGTACACTCGGGTGCCATAGTATATAGACTATGGCATCACTGTGTACTAGTGAGGTAGGTGAGTGAGAGTGAGTAACACAACAGGTGGTATATATTGTACACTCGGGTGCCATAGTATATAGACTATGGCATCACTGTGTACTAGTGAGTGTAGGTGAGTGAGAGTGAGTAACACAACAGGTGGTATATATTGTACACTCGGGTGCCATAGTATATAGACTATGGCATCACTGTGTACTAGTGAGTGTAGGTGAGTGAGAGTGAGTAACACAACAGGTGGTATATATTGTACACTCGGGTGCCATAGTATATAGACTATGGCATCACTGTGTACTAGTGAGTGTAGGTGAGTGAGAGTGAGAGTGAGTACCACAACAGGTGGTATATATTGTACATCGGGTTGCCATAGTATATAGACTATGGCATCACTGTGTACTAGTGAGGTAGGTGAGTGAGAGTGAGTAACACAACAGGTGGTATATATTGTACACTCGGGTGCCATAGTATATAGACTATGGCATCACTGTGTACTAGTGAGTGTAGGAGAGAGGGAGAGGGAGTGGGTAACACAACAGGTGGTATATATTGTACACTCGGGTGCCATAGTATATAGACTATGGCATCACTGTGTACTAGTGAGTGTAGGTGAGTGAGAGTGAGAGTGAGTAACACAACAGGTGGTATATATTGTACACTCGGGTGCCATAGTATATAGACTATGGCATCACTGTGTACTAGTGAGTGTAGGTGAGGGAGTGAGAGTGAGTAACACAACAGGTGGTATATATTGTACACTCGGGTGCCATAGTATATAGACTATGGCATCACTGTGTACTAGTGAGTGTAGGTGAGTGAGAGTGAGTAACACAACAGGTGGTATATATTGTACACTCGGGTGCCATAGTATATAGGACTATGGCATCACTGTGTACTAGTGAGTGTAGGTGAGTGAGAGTGAGTAACACAACGGTGGTATATATTGTACACTCGGGTGCCATAGTATATAGACTATGGCATCACTGTGTACTAGTGAGTGTAGGGAGTGAGAGTGAGAGTGAGTAACACAACAGGTGGTATATATTGTACACTCGGGTGCCCATAGTATATAGACTATGGCATCACTGTGTACTAGTGAGTGTAGGTGGAGAGTGAGAGTGAGTAACACACCAGGTGTTATATATTGTACACTCCTGTGCCATAGTATATAGCCTATGGCATCACTGGCTACTAGTGAGTGTAGGTGAGTGAGAGTGAGTAACACAACAGGTGGTATATATTGTACACTCGGGTGCCATAGTATATAGACTATGGCATCACTGTGTACTAGTGAGTGTAGGTGAGTGAGAGTGAGGGTGAGTAACACAACAGGGGGTATATGTTGTACCCTCGGGTGCCATAGTATATAGACTATGGCATCACTGTGTACTAGTGAGTGTAGGTGAGTGAGAGTGAGAGTGAGTAACACAACAGGTGGTATATTGTACACTCGGGTGCCATAGTATCTAGACTATGGCATCACTGTGTACTAGTGAGTGTAGGTGAGTGAGAGTGAGAGTGAGTAACACAACAGGTGGTATATATTGTACACTCGGGTGCCATAGTATATAGACTATGGCATCACTGTGTACTAGTGAGTGTAGGTGAGTGAGAGTGAGTAACACAAACAGGTGGTATATATTGTACACTCGGGTGCCATAGTATATAGACTATGGCATCACTGTGTACTAGTGAGTGTAGGTGAGTGAGACTGAGAGTAACACAAAACAGGTGGTATATATTGTACACTCGGTTGCCATAGTATATAGACTATCTGGCATCACTGTGTACATAGTGAGTGTAGGTGAGTGAGAGTGAGAGTGAGTAACACAAACAGGTCACCTGTATAATACTTGTACATCGGGTTGCCATAGTATATGACTATGGCATCACTGTGTACTAAGTGAGTTGTAGGTGAGTGAGAGTGATAGTGCGTAAACACAAACAGGTGGTATATATTGTACACTCGGGTGCCATAGTATATTAGACTATGGGCATCCACTGTGTACTAGTGAGTGTAGGTGAGTGAGAGTGAGAGTGAGTAACACAACAGGTGGTATATATTGTACACTCGGGTGCCATAGTTAATACTCGACTATGGCATCACTGTGTACTAGTGCTGGTGTAGGTGAGTGAGAGTAGAGTGGAGTAGTAACACAACAGGTCGTATATATTGTACACTCAAAGGGTGCCATAGTATATAGACTATGGCATCATCACTGTGTACTAGTGAGTGTAGCGTGACGTGAGTAGTGAGAGTGAGTAACACAACAGGTGGTATATATTGGTCCACAATCGGGTTGCCCATAGTATATAGCACTATGGCATCACTGTGTACTAGTGAGTGTAGGTGAGTGAGGAGTGAGAGTGAGTAAACACAACAGGTGGGTAATATATTGTACACTCGGGTTTGCCATAGTATATAGCCTATGGCATCACGGGTGTACTAGTGAGTGTAGGTGATGTGAGAGGGAGAGTGAGTAACCCAAACAGGTGGTATATATTGTACAAACCTTTTCGGGTGCCATAGTATATAGACTATGGCATCACTGTGTACTAGTGAGTGGTAGGTGAGTGAGCAGGTGAGAGTGCGTAACACAAACAGGTGGTATAGATCTGTACACTCGGGTGCCATAGTATATAGACTATGGCATCACTGTGTACTAGTGAGTTGTAGGTGAGTGAGAGTGAGTAACACAACAGGTTGGTATATATTGTACAATCGGGCGGCATAGTATATAGACGATGGCCTCACTGTGTAATAGTGAGTGTAGGTGAGTCGAGGAGTGGAGAGTGAGTAACAAAACAGGTGGTATATATTGTACACTCGGGTGCCATAGTATATAGACTATGGCATCACTGTGTATATAGACTAGTGGCATCACGTGTCCTAGTGAGGTGGAGGTGAGTTAAGTGAAGTGAGTAACACAACAGTGGTATATATTGTACACTCGGGTGCCATAGTATATTAGACGATTGGCAGATCTGTACTGGTTGTGATAGTAGAGTAGGTGACGGTGAGAGTGAGAGTGAGTACAAACAACCAGGTTGGTTTTTATATTGTTACACTCGGGTGCCATAGTATATAGACTATGGAATCACGGTGTACTAGTGAGTGTAGGTGAGTGTGAGTGAGAGTGAGTAACACAACAGGTGGTATATTATTGTACACTCGGGTGGGCCATAGTATATAGACTAGGGCAGCACTGTGTACTAGTGAGTGTAGGGGAGTGAGAGTGAAAGTAAACCAACAGGTGGTATATATTGTACACGCGGGTGCCATAGTATATAGACTATGGCCATCACTGTGTACTAGTGAGTGTAGGTGAGTGAGAGTGGAGAGTGAGTAACACAACAGGTGGTATATATTGTAAACTCGGGTGCCATAGTATATAGACTCTGGCATCACTGTGTAATAGTTGCGTGTAGGTGAGTGAGAGGTGAAGAAGTGAGTAACACAACAGGTGGTATATATTGGTACACTTCGGTGCCATAGTATATAGACTATGGGATCACTGTGTACTAGTGAGTTGTAGGTGGGGAGAGTGAGAGTGAGTAAACCACAAAAGGTGGAGATATTGTACACTCGGGTGCCATAGGCTATAGCCTATGGCATCACTGTGTACTAGTGAGTGTAGGTGAGTGAGATCGTGAGACGTGAGTAACACAACAGGGCAGGTTATACTATTGTACCACTCGGGTGCCATAAGTATATAGACTATGGCATCCCTGTGTACTAGTGAGTGTAGGTGAGCAGTGAGAGTGAGGTAACACAACAGGTGGTATATATATTGTACACTCGGGTGCCATAGTATATAGACTATGGCATCACTGTGTACTAGTGAGTGTAGGTGAGTGAGAGGGAGGAGTGAGTAACACAACAGGTGGTATATATTGTACACTCGGGCGCCATAGGTAGTATATAGACTATGGCATCACTGGTGTACTAGTGAGTGTAGGTGAGTGAGAGTGAGAGTGAGTAACACAACAGGTGGTATCTATTGTCCACTCGGGTGCCATAGTATATAGGACTAGGGCATCACTGTAGTACGAGTGAGTGTAGGTGAGTGATGGAGTGAGAGTGATGTAACACAAAAGGTGTTATATATTGTACACTCGGGTGCCATAGTATATAGACTATGGCATCACTGTGTACTTAGTGAGTGTCAGGTGAGTGAGAGTGAGAGTGAGTAACACAACAGGTCTGGTATATATTGTACACTCGGGTGCCATAGTATATAGACTCTGGCCATCACTGTGTAATATGGTGGATGGTGTAGTTAGGTGAGAGTGAGGGGTAACACAACAGGTGGTTATATAGTTGTACACTCGGGTGCCATAGTACTATAGGCTATGGCATTCAATGTGTTACTAGTGAGTGTTAGGTGAGTGAGAGTGAGAGGAGTAAACACAACAGGTGGTTATATATTGTAACTCGGGTGCAACTAGTATATAGACTATGGCATC
>CM064559.1:3068377-3075877 GCA_032716605.1 Paralithodes platypus
CAGGTGTCAATTTCTTCCTGGCGAGCGATAGCGAGCCAGCATTGTATGGAGAAATCCGGCTTCGCCGGACAAATTTTTCTATCGAAAAATGTACAAATTTAGCTTGCTGTCAAAAACGTTTACACAAATATGCTGGCTCGCGGTAATCGACATCTGAATGGGGATAAACGTCTTAAAACAGTAGGTTGAATGGGGCCGAATGGATACAACCCAGAGAGAGAGAGAGGGAGAGAGAGACATAATAACGAGGTGGGCCCCCTTAACCCTTTCAAGTTCCGATTACGCATATCTGTTCTGCTGCTGTTCTGGCTATTACGCATATCTGTTCTGCTGCTGTTCAGGCTATTACGCATACCTGTTCTGCTGCTGTTCTGGCTATTACGCATATCTGTTCTGCTGCTGTTCAGGCTATTACGCATATCTGTTCTGCTGCTGTTCTGGCTATTACGCATATCTGTTCTGCTGCTGTTCTGGCTATTACGCATATCTGTTCTGCTGCTGTTCTGGCTATTACGCATATCTGTTCTGCTGCTGTTCAGGCTATTACGCATATCTGTTCTGCTGCTGTTCTGGCTATTACGCATATCTGTTCTGCTGCTGTTCTGGCTATCATCAGACGATTTTCTTCAGATTAGGAAGGGGTACATGGAAGTCAGAGGGTCAATTGACCACTTGCGAGTTTCAGGCTATAAGGAAGTTGGAGCCGTAGCAGAATTACCAGCTATAATACGGTTTTAGAAATGTTATAAATACTAAAAAAAAAAAATCAACATACTTTTTATCCATCAGAAATCCACATTATTATTGCTTTTCTCTTTAATATCGATGTTTACGGCTCCAACTTCCTTATAGCCTGAAACTCGCAAGTGGTTAATTGAGTTCGTCTTTACCATTAACCCTTTGAGTACCAGCGACGTGTGTTATATTGCATTCTAGCAATATTGAGACGATATTATGCAGCTTAGGAAGGATCTGTGGTCGTTAAGAGGGTTGGTGGGGATAGTTTGAAGCCTTATTATGGCTAGAGGTCCTTCCTAAGCTGAATAAAGTCGTCTAATAGTGGCCAGAATAGGATGAAAAGGACGTCCCCGGTACTGAAAGGGTTAAAATTGCCACAGATCCTTCCTAAGCTATATAAAAAAAGTCGTTTAATGATAGGTATAATATAATTAAAACATGTCATGATCTTCAAGGGGTTAAGGTGAGGTGTTTTTTGTTATTATTATTATTATTATTATTATTATTATTATTATTATTTTTGTTGTGTGTGTGTGTGAGTGTGTGTTGTGTGTTTGTGTGAGTGTGTGTTGTGTGTGTGAGTGTGTGTGTATGTGTGTGTGTGTGTGTGAGTGTGTTGTGTTTGTGTGTGTGTGTGTGTGTGAGTATGTGTGTGTGAGTGTGTGTTGTGTGTTTGTGTGTGTGTGTGTGTACAAAGGAGTACAAAGGAAATCAAGCAACAACAGATCTAGTGACCCTTCTAGGTTGTTGTCCTCCAAAACACTGAGGATCAAGTGTCCAAACAGTGGTTTAGAGTGGGTAAGGGAACATTGGAAAGGGAAATACTGCCCTGGAACTAATGTCCGTGGCAGGATTAGGAAGTTAGTAGGGGACAGATGGGTTAGTAACTGAGGGGGGGGATAAAATAAAGTTATTCATTTACAACGCAGTCAGTCGCGGGTTTGATGCGAGATATTTGTCTAGGCGGAGTTTAAATGAATCAACGGTGATGCAGTCTATAACGTTTCGGGGAAGCCCATTCCACAAGTTGACAACTCGATTGAAGAAGAAATTCTTAGATTCGTGTGAGTTAAAAGATTTACCAATAATTTTGCAACCGTTTCCCCGCGTTGTAATTAGATTGGTCGATAGTGAAGTACTTACTACAGTTCATATTGTCGATGCCTTTGATGATTTTGAACACTTGAATTAAGTCACCTCTTAATCTGCGCTGGGTTAAAGGAAATAGATTTAATTCTCTAAGACGCTCTTCGTATGGTTTGTTCTTTAGGCTAGGTATCATTTTGGTAACTCTACGTTGAACTCGTTCTAGCTTGTTTATATCTTTTTGGTAATAAGGGCACCAGGATTGAACGCAGTATTCCAGAAGAGGGCGGACTAATGAATTGTAAAGGGTTAGGATAACTTCTTTGGATTTATGCTCAAATGACCTGCCTATAAAGCCAATTATTTTGTTTGCCTTCTTAACAACTTCTGAGTGTGAGTGTGAGTGTGTGTGTGTGTGTATGTGTGTATGGGTGTGAGTATGTGTGTGTGTGTGAGTGTGTGTGTGGGTGGGTGGGGGGGGGGGGGAGGGGGGCTATATTTAGACTTTCGCTTCCGCGCTAGACCTCTATCAAGCTTACACAAACACGCCTTAACCCCCCTTCGAGATAAACGTGTACATTTTTCGGTAGAAAAATGTCCGGGCCGAAGGCTGGTTCCTCCTAAACTACAGGCTCGCTATCGCTCGCCGTCAAAAAATCGACATTTATAGAATTTTATATTGCCAAAAAAATAAATTGACCAAAAAGTCTTAACATCGCCAAAGTAATAAGGCGAATGTTTTAAAATCTCAGAACTAATGGGGTTAAAGGCAGGCAGACCGTTTTTTCTGGACCCCCTTCTCCCTCATGTTTAACCCCATTAGGTTTGAGACTTTAAGACGTTCGGCCCATTAGTTTGGCGATTTTAACACCTTTCGCCCCATTTCCTTGTCAATTTTATGACCTTTCGTGCCATTTAGCATTCGATTTTTTTCCTGGCGAGCGAGAGCGAGCCTGACATTATAATGGGGTTAAGCATGAGGAGAAGGGGGTCCAGGAAACACAAAAATCTCCCCTTAACCCCTACAGTACCGGGGACGTCTTTTGCATCGTATTCTGGCAACTATTAGACGATTTTATTCAGCTTAGGAAGGACCTCTAGCCATAGTATGACTTCCAACTATCTCCACCATACCCTTTTTAACGACCCCAGATCCTTCCTAAGCTGCGTAATATCGTCTCAACACAGCTAGCATATAACTTAACCCACGTCGCTGGTACTCAAAGGGTTAAGGCGGGTGACCTGTTTTGGTTCTGTCCTTTTCTATCTTTCTCTGGCTTGTATCCATTTGGGGCCCCATTCAGCCTACTGTTTTAAGACGTTTACCCCCATCCAGGTGTCAATTTTTTACTGGTGAGCGGTAGCGAGCCAGCATATTTTTTATTTTTGTTTGACAGCAGGCTAAATTTGTACATTTTTCGATAGAAAAATGTCTCCGGCGAAGCCGGATTTCTTCATATAATGCTGGCTCGCTATCGCTCGCCAGGAAGAAATCGACACCTAGATGGGGATAAACGTCTTAAAATAGTTGGCTGAATGGGGCCGAATGGATACAAGCCAGAGAAAGAGAGAAAAGGACAGAAATAACAAAAAGCAGGTCACCCGCCCTTAATGGAGGCCTAGACTAGGAAATTATTGGGGATATTGTAGAGACCAATCGAGCAGGACATAGGCATGTGATAAGGAGTTGCTGGAACTCCTGTTTCATTTGTCTGGCTTCCCTCACTGTTTCTGGTTGTGTCTCACCTACACAGAGAGTAAGCCAGCTAGTTCTCACAAACACCTGTATTTCGCTACACTAAGCAAGCACACCACACTTTTTTCCAATACACACAAAACAACACATAAATATATTATTAAATACATAAATATAATCTATCTATCTATCTATTGCCAGACGCCTTACTCCCCTTAATGGGGGTGGCCATACACAAAATGCCCCCAAGCGAACCTATCCCCTGTAAGAGGGACAACCCATGCCAGTTTACTGAAGGACTTACAGGATTGACCACTCAATTTAGGGTCCGTCTGACTCAGAGGCCTTTATGTATTTTTTAGCACTATTTTTCTACAGTGGTGTGCGGGTAATCCATCCACTAACCTGCTTCACTCTAAGATAGCAGTACTGATTTGTATAAGGTTTACTCCCCTAGACAGGTTGCCGACCAAGGCTGACGAGTCCCATCCACCAGGATTTTTATAAGGTTATCTCCCCTAGATGGGTTGCCGACCAAGGCTAACGAGTCCCATCCACCCGATAATAAAGTGTAAAATAGCACCTGTCACTTTCAACTTTGGGGGAGACACTGTCTTGTTACAGGGAGTTTTGCCTGTTGTCTCCTTCATGTATGTATGTATGTATGTATGTATGTATGTATGTATGTCTGTATGCATGTATGTGTGTATGTATGTACAATATGTATGTATGTACAATATGTATGTATGTATGTATGTATGTATGTATGTACCATATGTATGTATGTATGTATGTATGTATGTATGTATGTATGTACCATATGTATGTATGTATGTATGTGTGTATGTATGTATGTACCATATGTATGTATGTATGTATGTATGTACAGTAGTTTGTATATACTCCAGCACATACCCCATAACTGGGGGTGGCCGACTCGAGACAAAGCCTTAACAGAAACAACATTGAAAGTTCTAATTCTTATTGTCCGGGGCCACTTTCGCGTTCCCTCACCCCTTCCTCTATCTCGTCTAGTAGGTGAAATTTACAAGGGGAGGAGGATTCCTAGCCTCCTGCCCTTCACAGAAAACAAAAACGAATTATGTGCCCCTCGGTACAGTCGGCCTAACAAGTGATGCCTCGGCACCAAGTATATTTTGATCAATAATTGGTATCAGCAATATTTACACATGATTTTTTTTCTTTTTGAGTGAGATATATAAACATGTTCCTACACTTACCCACCCTATTCAACATCTGACAGACATTAATACAGCACAGAGCGAGCCAAACGTAAAGACAGCTGAGACATGACTTATTAGCGCTACACTTACCCACCCTATTCAACATCTGACAGACATTAATACAGCACAGAGCAAGCCAAACGTAATGACAGCTGAGACATGACTTATTAGCGCTACACTTACCCACCCTATTCAACATCTGACAGACATTAATACAGCACAGAGCGAGCCAAACGTAAAGACAGCTGAGACATGACTTATTAGCGCTACACTTACCCACCCTATTCAACATCTGACAGACATTAATACAGCACAGAGCGAGCCAAACGTAAAGACAGCTGAGACATGACTTATTAGCGCTACACTTACCCACCCTATTCAACATCTGACAGACATTAATACAGCACAGAGCGAGCCAAACGTAAAGACAGCTGAGACATGACTTATTAGCGCTACACTTACCCTCCTATTCAACATCTGACAGACATTAATACAGCACAGAGCGAGCCAACGTAAAGACAGCTGAGACATGACTTATTAGCGCACACTTACCCAACCCTATTCAACATCTGACAGACATTAATACAGCACAGAGCGAGCCAAACGTAAAGACAGCTGAGACATGACTTATTAGCGCTACACTTACCCACCCTATTCAACATCTGACAGACATTAATACAGCACAGAGCGAGCCAAACGTAAAGACAGCTGAGACATGACTTATTAGCGCTACAGTACACCCTATTCAACATCTGACAGACAATAATACAGCACAGAGCAAGCCAAACGTAAGGACAGCTGGGACATGACTTATTAGCGCGTACACTTACCCACCCTATTCAACATCTGACAGACATTAATACAGCACAGAGCGAGCCAAACGTAAGACAGCTGACACATGACTTATTAGCGCTACACTTACCCACCTATTCAACATCTGACAGACATTAATACAGCACAGAGCGAGCCAAACGTAAAGACAGCTGAGACATGACTTATTAGCGCTACACTTACCCACCCTATTCAACATCTGACAGACATTAATACAGCACAGAGCGAGCCAAACGTAAAGACAGCTGAGACATGACTTATTAGCGCTACACTTACCCACCCTATTCAACATCTGACAGACATTAATACAGCACAGAGCGAGCCAAACGTAAAGACAGCTGAGACATGACTTATTAGCGCTACACTTACCCACCCTATTCAACATCTGACAGACATTAATACAGCACAGAGCAAGCCAAACGTAAAGACAGCTGAGACATGACTTATTAGCGCTACACTTACCCACCCTATTCAACATCTGACAGACATTAATACAGCACAGAGCGAGCCAAACGTAAAGACAGCTGAGACATGACTTATTAGCGCTACACTTACCCACCCTATTCAACATCTGACAGACATTAATACAGCACAGAGCGAGCCAAACGTAAAGACAGCTGAGACATGACTTATTAGCGCTACACTTACCAACCCTATTCAACATCTGACAGACATTAATACAGCACAGAGCGAGCCAAACGTAAAGACAGCTGAGACATGACTTATTAGCGCTACACTTACCCACCTTAATCCAACATCTGACAGACATTTATACAGCACAGAGCGAGCCAAACGTAAAGACAGCTGAGACATGACTTATTAGCGCTACACTTACCCACCCTATTCAACATCTGACAGACATTAATACAGCACAGAGCGAGCCAAACGTAAAGACAGCTGAGACATGACTTATTAGCGCTACACTTACCCACCCTATTCAACATCTGACAGACATTAATACAGCACAGAGCGAGCCAAACGTAAAGACAGCTGAGACATGACTTATTAGCGCTACGACCGTATTTGAGCTGTAAATTCTGTTAAATATCGATGTCTACAACTCCAACTTCCTTATAGAACTTAAGGGAGCCCACCTCGCTTTTTTTCTCTTTCTTTCCCTATCTTTGGCTTGTATCCATTCGGCCCCATTCAGCCTACTGTTTTAAGACGTTTACCCCCATCCAGGTGTTAATATTTTCCTGGCGAGCGGGAGCGAGTCGGCATATATTTATTTTCGTTTTGACAGCAAGCCAAATTTGTACATTTTTCGATAGAAAAATGTCTCCAGCGAAGCCGGTTTTCTCCATACAATGCTGGCTCGCTTTCGCTCGCCAGGAAGAAATCGACACCTGGGTGGGGATAAACGTCTGAAAACAGTTAGCTGAATGGGGCCGAATGGATACATGCAGCCAGGGAAAGAGACAAAAGGAGAGAAAGATAAAAAAAAAAGAGCCGGTGACCCCCCTTAAGGGGAGGTTTTTAGTTTGGTCCCTAGATATCCATCAAGCTTAAGATTACACCCCCTTGAGCCCCTTTCAAGATAAATGTGTACATTTTTCGGTAGAAAAATTGTCCCGGCTGAAAGACGGTTCCTCTTAAATTACAGGCTCGCTATCGCTCGCCAGGATAAAATCGACACCTAAATTGCACGAATGGTCTTAAAATTGACAGAAATGGGTTGAAAGTTCTTAAAATCATCAACATAATGGGGCGAACGTCTTAAAATTAGAAAAGCAATGGGGAGAAAGGAGTCCAGAAAAAACTCCCTCAAGTGGAAATCTCCCCTTAACTCGCAAGTGGTGGTCACAACCATTGAAGTCGCGATAATAAACCGAGTCTACAAGAAGATGGCCAGGCAGTGTGTTCCTCTATCTCCTACAGTGCCCCCCCCCCCCCCCCCCAAGA
>CM064559.1:3080877-3085877 GCA_032716605.1 Paralithodes platypus
GTGTTCCCTAGACCTCCATCAAGCTTGAAATTACACCCCCTTGACCCCCTTTCAAGATAAATTTGTACATTTTTCGGTAGAAAAATGTCCCGGCCGAAGGCCGGTTCCTCTTAAATTACAGGCTCGCTATCGCTCGCCAGGAAAAAATCGACACCTAAATGGCACGAATTGTGTTAAAAGTGACATAAATGGGGTGAAAGTTGTGAACATCGCCAAACTAATGGGGCGAACGTCTTCAAATCTCAAAAGCAATGGGGCTAAACATGAGGGAGAAAGGGGTAAAGAAAAAAAAATCCTCAAGTGGAAATCTCCCCTTAAGGGCTTGGCTTCCTTGTTCTTATAATAGCTACTGGGCATTTCCACAGGCTTGGTTTTTCATCGAGGCTATAATTTTGCTGTTTGTATATCATAATTGCTGAGATATATATAGCTATATATATATATATATATATATATATATATATATATATATATATATATATATATTATATATATATATATATATATATATATATATTTTTTTTTTTTTTTTTTTTTTTTTTTTTCTATGTGATTGAGGGAGGCAAAAGGCATAACTGCCTATAGCGAGTGCCTCCCCCATAGTTGAAAGAGTGACAGGGCCAAAATCAAGGGACGTTCGAGCCAAAATGCCTGGACACACGGAGTTTGAAGCAATTTAAGTCATAGGAAGAGGGAAAGACTGATTCTGGGAGAGAGTTCCAGAGCTCAGATGTTGAGTAGAAGAAAGTTTGAGAGTAACGTTTCACTCTTGGGTTGGAGAGTTGCACAGAGTAGGGGTGGGATTGAGTTGCAAGACGGGTACCACGTGCCCTACGTAAAGGAGGTGGTATGCACTGGGATAGCTCTGAGGAACACTGATTATTATAGTAGCGATAGAATAGCGAGAGAGATGCAACATTGCGGCGGAGAGAGAGAGATTGCAGAGAGTTGGTGAGTGGACGGGAGTTAATGATACGAAAGGCCTTCCTTTCAACTTTGTCTAGGAGAGCAGTGTGAGAGGAACCTCCCCACACATGTGAACAATACTCAATACAATATATATATATATATATATATATTCGATTCCTAGAGAGACTTCTAAACATCAGTAAAATCATCTATCTATCTATCTATTGCCTGACGCCGTGATCCCCGAAGGAGTGGCCACGAACGAACCGCCCCCATGCACCTCTGTCCCCAGTCAGTCGACGCCCCTGCCCCCAACCAGCCCCGCCTTCGTTCATGTACTTCCTCACTCCATCCTTCCACCTCTCATTCGGTCTACCTCTCCCCCTCTGTCCCTCCACCTCGCTCTCGTACACCCTCTTAGTCATTCTCTGGCTTTCCATACGTTCCATATGGCCGAACCATCTCAAGTTGTTCCTTTTCACACTTTCCAGCACATCTACCTCCACACCACACCTCCTTCTTACTTCCTCATTAGTCTGTCTATCCCTCTATCTACCCTCATCTATCTATCTATCTATTGCCGGACGCCTTACTCCCCTTACTAGGGTGGCCATACACAGAATGCCCCCAAGCGGACCTATTCCCTGTGAGAGGGACAACCCGAGCCAGTTTAGTGAAGGACTTACAGGATTGACCACTCAATTTAGGACCCGTCCGACTCCAAGGCCCTCTGTGTATCTTGTTAGCACTTTTTCTACAGTGATGTTCGGCTAATCCATCCACTAACCTGCCTTACCCTTAGGTAAGCAGTACGGACTTGTATCAAGTTTACTCCCCTAGACAGGTTGCCAACCAAGGCTGACGAGTCCCATCCACCCGGATTTGTATAAGGTTGTCTCCCCTAGATGAGTTGCCGACCAAGGCTAACGAGTCCCATCCACCCTATTGTTAATATTCTAATTATCGGTGAATTAAGGGGAGGTTTTTAGTTCATTCCCTAGATATCCATCAAGCTTAAGATTACACCCCCTTGAGCCCCTTTCAAGATAAATTTGTACATTTTCGGTAGAAAAATGTCCCGGCTGAAAGCCGGTTCCTCTTAAATTACAGGCTCGCTATCGCTCTCCAGGATAAAATCGACACCTGAATTGCACGAAAGGTCTTAATATGGGGTGAAAGTTCTTAAAATCGCTAAACTAATGGGGCAAACGTTTTATAATATCAAAAGCAATGGGGCTAAACATGAGGGAGAAAGGGGTCAAGAAAAAAATCCCTCAAGTGGAGACCTCCCCTTAACTAGTTATTTCTACGACAAATACAGGTACAGGAGGAGCAAACATCTCAACAAACTTCTGTGTTGCCCGGGGATGAGTCGGGGATGAGGGGGGGGGGGTCTATTATTAAGGGTGGTAATTATTGCTTGCACCACCGCTTCCAAGGATGACACACAGCATGGTGGTGGTGTGTGTGTGGGTGTGTGTGTGCGTGTGTTGTAGTTCTCTCAGGGTCACCATTACCGTCTATAGTAGTAGTAGTAGTAGTAGTAGTAGTAGTAGTAGTAGTATTAGTAGTAGTAGTAGTAGTAGTAGTAGTAGTAGTAGTAGTAGTAGTAGCAGTAGTAGTAGTAGTAGTAGTAGTAGTAGTAGTAGTAGTAGTAGTAGTAGTAGTAGTAGTAGTAGTAGTAGTAGTAGTAGTAGTAGTAGTATTCAACCTCACGCTCAATTGTTCATAGTGCTTCATGAGGTGTATGTATGTACAGAAGCTCTCTCTCTCTCTCTCTCTCTCTCTCTCTCTCTCTCTCTCTCTCTCTCTCTCTCTATCTATTCATACATACATATACAGAGCGAGAACGGATAAATGGATAGGCGACGAGCAGGGCGGTTTTAGGAAGGGAAGAGGATGTGTAGATCAGATTTTTACCCTGAATTGTGTTGTGGAGAAATATCTGGTGAAGCAACAAAAGGTGTATGTTGCCTTTATGGACTTGGAGAAGGCCTATGACAGAGTGGATAGAGAAGTTTTGTGGAAAGTACTTAGAATATACGGAGTAGATGGCAAGTTGCTGAAAGTAGTGAAGAGCATGTATGAGGGTGCAAAGGCGGCAGTACGTGTGGAGAGTGAGCAGAGCGAGTTCTTTGACCTGAATGTTGGGTTGAAACAGGGGTGTGTGATGTCCCCGTGGTTGTTTACTGTATATATGGATGGAGTAATGAAAGAAATACTATCAAGAGCAGTGGATGTTGGTGTATCGCTGAAATGGGAGGGAATTGAGTGGAAGCTACCTATACTGCTGTTTGCGGATGATACAGTTCTGATGAGCGATAATGAATGGGAGTTGCAGGGTCTGGTAAATGAGTTTGGAACAGTGTGCGAGAAACGGAATTTGAAGGTAAATGCGGGGAAGAGCAAGGTTATGGTCTTTGAAAGGGGTGAAGTCACAGAGTGTGAGGTGAAGCTGAACGGTCAGGCTATGGAGATCGTCAACTCTTTTAAGTATCTGGGCAGTGTGTTGAGTAAAGATCGGACTATGGATGAAGAAGTTCGGGAGAGGGTACAACAGGGGAAGAGGGTTGTAGAAATGCTAAAAGCAGTAACAAGAAATAGGGTGGTCAGTATGGAAGTGAAGAAGTCCTTGCATGACAGTGTGGTAATCCCGACACTGACTTACGGCAGCGAAGCATGGACGTTGGTTGAGAGACTCAGACCAAGAGTGAGAGCAGTGGAAATGAATTACTTAAGGAGTGCGTGCGGAGTTACATGGAGGGATAGACAGACTAATGAGGAAGTAAGAAGGAGGTGTGGTGTGGAGGTAGATGTGCTGGAAAGTGTGAAAAGGAACAACTTGAGATGGTTCGGCCATATGGAACGTATGGAAAGCGAGAGAATGACTAAGAGGGTGTAC
Organism: Paralithodes platypus; assembly: GCA_032716605.1. NCBI lineage: Eukaryota > Metazoa > Arthropoda > Malacostraca > Decapoda > Lithodidae > Paralithodes > Paralithodes platypus. The sequence goes on from CM064559.1 coordinate 3,084,689, forward strand.
GAGAGCGAGGTGGAGGGACAGAGAGGGAGAGGTAGACCGAATGAGAGGTGGAAGGATGGAGTGAGGAAGTACATGAACGAAGGCGGTGCTGGTTGGGGGGAGGGGCGTCGACTGACTGGGGACAGGTGCATGGGGGCGGTTCGTTCGTGGCCACCCCTTCGGGGCTCGCAGCGTCAGGCAATAGATAGATAAATAGATATCTCACTCTTTCTCACTCACACACACTCTCTCTCTATATATATATATATATATATATATATATATATATATATATATATCTAGTTATCTATCTATCTATTCATACATACATATCTCACTCTCTTTCTATCTATCTATTTATCTATCTATCTATCTATTCATACATACATATCTCACTCTCTTTCTCACACTCACTCTCTCTCTCTCTCTCTCTCTCTCTCTGGCCTACCTGAGTGCTTCGTTAATGAGAGGCCGGGCCAAAGGTGTAACTAGCCCCCTCCCCCCCACTCCCAAACAGCCACCAGACACAACACACCACCACACCACCACCTACACCACCGATCCAATGAACCCCACCCACTCCCAGACAGCCAGCAGACACAACACCACCACACCACCACCTACACCACCGATCCAATGAACCCCACCCACTCCCAGACAGCCAGCAGACACAACACCACCACACCACCACCTACACCACCGATCCAATGAACCCCACCCACTCCCAGACAGCCAGCAGACACAACACCACCACACCACCACCTACACCACCGATCCAATGAACCCCACCCACTCCCAGACAGCCAGCAGACACAACACCACCACACCACCACTACACCACCGATCCAATGAACCCCACCCACTCCCAGACAGCCAGCAGACACAACACCACCACACCACCACCTACACCACCGATCCAATGAACCCCACCCACTCCCAGACAGCCAGCAGACACAACACCACCACCACCACCTACACCACCGATCCAATGAACCCCACCCACTCCCAGACAGCCAGCAGACACAACACCACCACACCACACCACACACACTACACCACCGATCCAATGAACCCCACCACTCCCAGACAGCCAGCAGACACAACACCACCACACCACCACTACACATTCCACTTCCACCACCGATCCAATGAACCCCACCCACTCCCAGACAGCCAGCAGACACACACCACCACACCACCACACACCACC
>CM064559.1:3090877-3118062 GCA_032716605.1 Paralithodes platypus
TGACCTGTTAAGGGGGGGAGGGAACCTGTTAAGGGGGGGCCGGGTTGTTAAGGGGGTGACCGGGGGGGTGACTGTTAAGGGGGGTGACCTGTAGGGGGTGACCTGTTAAGGGGGTGACCTGTTTTGGTTCTGTCCTTTTCTATCTTTCTCTGGCTTGTATCCATTTGTCCCCATTCAGCCTACTGTTTTAAGACGTTTATCCCCATCCAGGTGTCAATCTTTTACTGGTGAGCGGTAGCGAGCCAGCATATTTTTTATTTTTGTTTGACAGCAGGCTAAATTTGTACATTTTTCGATAGAAAAATGTCTCCGGCGAAGCCGGATTTCTTCCTATAATACTGGCTCGCTATCGCTCGCCATGAAAAAATAGACACCTGGATGGGGATAAACATCTTAAAACAGTGGGCTGAATGGGGCCGAATGGATACAAGCCAGAGAAAGAGAGAAAATGAGAGAAGAAAAGCAGGTCACCCCCCCTAGGTACAGGACAAATGATGGTGCCTTTGGGGTATGCCATTCATAAGATAACAAAGACCTCGATTCTCTTGAACCCAGCCCTAAAACCGCTGTCACACGAGCGCTTTTTCCGTCAATTTTCTATGAGCAAGTTTTTTCTGGTATTATTTCGGGACATTTTGGCACTGGTATCGGTAACTAGACTGAAGGTGGATTATGTTAGGCGGCTGAATTCTGATAAAGTGTAATATTTGAAGCTGCCAGACCATAATTGCCCGTAAAAATTGCTCGAAAAAGGGCTCGTGTGACACCGGCTTAAGGGGAGATTTCCACCTGGAGGATTTTTGTCTGAACCTCTTTCTCCCTCACGTTTAGCCCCATTGCTTTTGAGATATTAAGACGTTCGCCCCCATAAGTTTGGTGATTTTAAGAATTTCCGCCCCATTCTGTCAATTTTAAGACCTTTCGTGCAATTTAGGTGTCGATTTTATCCTGGCGAGCGATAGCGAGCCTGTAATTTAAGAGTAACCGGCCTTCGGCCGGGAAATTTTTCTACCGAAAAATGTACAAATTTATCTTGAAAGGGGGTCAAGGGGGTGACATTTTAAGATTGCTGGAGGAGTAGGAAACAAACTAAAAACCTCCACTTATCTGCAGTCTTCCCCATTCTTCCTATGGTCTATTTTTGTCCAACTGAGGGTAAATTGCCATGTTACTATCTTGGTTACTCGGCTCTGTAAGGTAGCTTTGGTGGCCACATATGATGCTAATTATGACCACTTGGCCTTGAGGGTGGGTGGGTGACCTGTTTTGGTTCTGTCCTGTTCTATCTTTCTCGGGCTTGTATCCATTCGGCCCCATTCAGCCTACTGTTTTAAGACGTTTATCCCCATCCAGGTGTCAATTTTTTACTGGTGAGCGGTAGCGAGCCAGCATATTTTTTATTTTTGTTTGACAGCAGGCTAAATTTGTACATTTTTCGATAGAAAATTTTCTCCGGCGAAGCCGGACTTCTTCATATAATGCTGGCTCGCTATCGCTCGCCAGGAAGAAATCGACACCTAGATGGGGATAAACGTCTTAAAATAGTTGGCTGAATGGGGCCGAATGGATACAAGCCACAGAAAGAGAGAAAAGGACAGAAATAACAAAAAGCAGGTCACCCCCCTTAACCCGCACTCAAATCAATATGACCCTTTACTGGTTCGTGTGATTACTAGACAATTACAAAAGCTGTTTCCCTATGGTGTTCCGTCTCACCCAGACGTTAATGAGGACCTATGATGAAAATCTCTGTTGCTCAGCAGTATTCCAGGGTAAGTTTGATTACAAGTCTCACATTGCCTATATCCATGCCATGTTAAGTCGATTTTTCTTGGCGAGCGTGAGCGAGCCTCTAATTTTAGAAGGAACCGGCCGAAAACCTACCGAAAAATGTACAAATTTATCTTAAAATGGGGGCCTAGGGGGTGTTTTTCTAAGCTTGATGGAGGTCTAGGGGGTGTATTTCTAAGCTTGATGGAGGTCTAGGGGGTGTTTTTCTAAGCTTGATGGAGGTCTAGGGGGTGTTTTTCTAAGCTTGATGGAGGTCTAGGGGGGTGTTTTTCTAAGCTTGATGGAGGTCTAGGGGGTGTATTTCTAAGCTTGATGGAGGTCTAGGGGGTGTATTTCTAAGCTTGATGGAGGTCTAGGGGGTGTTTATCTAAGGTTGATGGAGGTCTAGGGGGGTTTTTCTAAGCTTGATGGAGGTCTAGGGGGTGTATTTCTAAGCTTGATGGAGGTCTAGGGGGTGTTTTCTAAGCTTGATGGAGGTCTAGGGGGTGTATTTCTAAGCTTGATGGAGGTCTAGGGGGTGTTTTTCTAAGCTTGATGGAGGTCTAGGGGGTGTTTTTCTAAGCTTGATGGAGGTCTAGGGGGTGTTTTTCTAAGCTTGATGGAGGTCTAGGGGGTGTTTTTTCTAAGCTTGATGGAGGTCTAGGGGGTGTTTTCTAAGCTTGATGGAGGTCTAGGGGGTGTTTTTCTAAGCTTGATGGAGGTCTAGGGGGTGTTTTTCTAAGCTTGATGGAGGTCTAGGGGGTGTTTTTCTAAGCTTGATGGAGGTCTAGGGGGTGTTTTTCTAAGCTTGATGGAGGTCTAGGGGGTGTTTTTCTAAGCTTGATGGAGGTCTAGGGGGTGTTTTCTAAGCTTGATGGAGGTCTAGGGGGTGTTTTTCTAAGCTTGATGGAGGTCTAGGGGGTGTATTTCTAAGCTTGATGGAGGTCTAGGGGGGTGTTTTTCTAAGCTTGATGGAGGTCTAGGGGGTGTTTTTCTAAGCTTGATGGAGGTCTAGGGGGTGTTTTTCTAAGCTTGATGGAGGTCTGGGTAGGAAACTAAACAGTATACAATTAAATGAGTGAAGTGTACAAATGGTCCATACTCTATAGAAAGGGTTAAGGGGATAGTGGCTGAGTTTTTGCGCTATTTAAATTCATTTATTCATTTATTTTATAGTTTCCTCCCTAGACCTCCATCAAGCTTAGAAATACACCCCCTAGACCTCCATCAAGCTTAGAAATACACCCCCTAGACCTCCATCAAGCTTAGAAATACACCCCCTATGACCTCCATCAAGCTTAGAATACACCCCCAGACCTCCATCAAGCTTAGAAATACACCCCCTAGACCTCCATCAAGCTTAGAAATACACCCCCTAGACCTCCATCAAGCTTAGAAATACACCCCCTAGACCTCCATCAAGCTTAGAAATACACCCCTAGACCTCCATCAAGCTTAGAAATACACCCCCTAGACCCCATCAAATACCCCCTAGACCTCCATCAAGCTTAGAAATACACCCCCTAGACCTCCATCAAGCTTAGAAATACACCCCCTAGACCTCCATCAAGCTTAGAAATACACCCCCTAGACCTCCATCAAGCTTAGAAATACACCCCTAGACCTCCATCAAGCTTAGAAATACACCCCCTAGACCTCCATCAAGCTTAGAAATACACCCCCTAGACCTCCATCAAGCTTAGAATACACCCCCTAGACCTCCATCAAGCTTAGAAATACACCCCCTAGACCTCCATCAAGCTTAGAAATACACCCCTAGACCTCCATCAAGCTTAGAAATACACCCCTAGACCTCCATCAAGCTTAGAAATACACCCCCTAGACCTCCATCAAGCTTAGAAATACACCCCCTAGACCTCCATCAAGCTTAGAAATACACCCCCTAGACCTCCATCAAGCTTAGAAATACACCCCTAGACCTCCATCAAGCTTAGAAATACACCCCCTAGACCTCCATCAAGCTTAGAAATACACACCTAGACGTCGATCAAGCTTAGAATACACACCTAGACCTCCAACAAGCTTAGAAATACACCGGGTAGGCCTCCATCAAGCTTAGAAATACACCCCCTAGACCTCCATCAAGCTTAGAAATACACCCCTAGACCTCCATCAAGCTTAGAAATACACCCCCTAGGACCTCCATCAAGCTTAGAAATACACCCCCTAGACCTCCATCAAGCTTAGAAATACACCCCCTAGACCTCCATCAAGCTTAGAAATACACCCCCTAGACCTCCATCAAGCTTAGAAATACACCCCCTAGACCTCCATCAAGCTTAGAAATACACCCCCTAGACCTCCATCAAGCTTAGAAATACACCCCCCTAGACCTCCATCAAGCTTAGAAATACACCCCCTAGACCTCCATCAAGCTTAGAAATACACCCCCTAGACCTCCATCAAGCTTAGAAATACACCCCCTAGACCTCCATCAAGCTTAGAAATACACCCCCTAGACCTCCATCAAGCTTAGAAATACACCCCCTAGACCTCCATCAAGCTTAGAAATACACCCCCTAGACCTCCATCAAGCTTAGAAAAACACCCCCTAGACCTCCATCAAGCTTAGAAATACACCCCCCACACCTCCATCAAGCTTAGAAATACACCCCCCAGACCCCCATCATAGTCACCCCCTAGATCTCCACCAAGCTTAGAAAAACACCGCCTAGACCTCCATCAAGCTTAGTAAAACACCCCCTAGACCACCATCAAGCTAGACCCCTAGACTCCAAGCTTAGACACCCCCTAGACCTCCATCAAGCTTAGAAATACACCCCCTAGACCTCCATCAAGCTTAGAAATACACCCCCTAGACCTCCATCAAGCTTAGAAATACACCCCCTAGACCTCCATCAAGCTTAGAAATACACCCCCTAGACCTCCATCAAGCTTAGAAATACACCCCCTAGACCTCCATCAAGCTTAGAAAAAACACCCCCTAGACCTCCATCAAGCTTAGAAATACACCCCCTAGACCTCCATCAAGCTTAGAAAACACCCCCTAGACCTCCATCAAGCTTAGAAATACACCCCCTAGACCTCCATCAAGCTTAGAAATACACCCCTAGACCTCCATCAAGCTTAGAAAACACCCCCTAGACCTCCATCAAGCTTAGAAAAACACCCCCTAGACCTCCATCAAGCTTAGAAAACACCCCTAGACCTCCATCAAGCTTAGAAAAACACCCCCTAGACCTCCATCAAGCTTAGAAAAACACCCCCTAGACCTCCATCAAGCTTAGAAAAACACCCCCTAGACCTCCATCAAGCTTAGAAATACACCCCCTAGACCTCCATCAAGCTTAGAAATACACCCCCTAGACCTCCATCAAGCTTAGAAACACACCCCTAGACCTCCATCAAGCTTAGAATAATACCCCCAAGACCTCCATCAAGCTTAGAAAATACACCCCCTAGACCTCCATCAAGCTTAGAAATACACCCCCTAGACCTCCATCAAGCTTAGAAAAAACACCCCCTAGACCTCCATCAAGCTTAGAAATACACCCCCTAGACCTCCATCAAGCTTAGAAATACACCCCCTAGACCTCCATCAAGCTTAGAAATACCCCTAGACCTCCATCAAGCTTAGAAATACACCCCCTAGACCCCCATCAAGCTTAGAAATACCCCCCCTAGACCTCCATCAAGCTTAGAAATACATCCCCTAGACCTCCATCAAGCTTAGAAATACACCCCCTAGACCTCCATCAAGCTTAGAAATACACCCCTAGACCTCCATCAAGCTTAGAAATACACCCCCTAGACCTCCATCAAGCTTAGAAATACACCCCCTAGACCTCCATCAAGCTTAGAAATACACCCCCTAGACCTCCATCAAGCTTAGAAATACACCCCTAGACCTCCATCAAGCTTAGAAATACACCCCCTAGACCTCCATCAAGCTTAGAAAAACACCCCCTAGACCTCCATCAAGCTTAGAAAAACACCCCCTAGACCTCCATCAAGCTTAGAAATACACCCCCTAGACCTCCATCAAGCTTAGAAATACACCCCCTAGACCTCCATCAAGCTTAGAAATACACACCCTAGACCCCCATCAAGCTTAGAAATACACACCCTAGACCTCCATCAAGCTTAGAAATACATCCCCTAGACCTCCATCAAGCTTAGAAATACACCCCCTAGACCCCCCTTCAAGATAAATTTGTACATTTTTCGGTAGAAAAATATCCCGGCCGAAGGCCGGTTTCTCTTAAAATTACAGGCTCGCTATCGCTCGCCAGGAAAAAATCGACACCTAAATGGCACGAAAGGTCTTAATACTGACAAAGAAATGGGGCTAAAGGTCTTAAAATCGACAAACTATTGGGCCGAACGTCTTATAATCTCAAAACTAACATGCTAAACACGAGGGAGAAGGAGGTCCATAAAAAGAGAGTACTACCCCCCTTAAAGGTCACTTAGGGAGCGTAGCGGTATATATGCTACTACTGGGCACCACCACCACCACTAGGCTACTACCGCATACCGCACAGCTCATCTAGGTACAGTCGCGCTAATAAGTCATGTCGCGGCACCCAGTATGTTTTGCTTAATAATTGGTATCAGCAATATCTAAGCTTCATTTCTTCATATCGAGTGAAATATACAAACATTTTCCTACACTTACCCACCCTATTCAACATCTGACAGACATTAATACAACACAGAGCAAGCCAAACGTAATGACAGCTGGGACATGACTTATTAGCGCTACACTTACCCACCCTATTCAACATCTGACAGACATTAATACAGCACAGAGGAAGCCAAACGTAATGACAGCTGGGACATGACTTATTAGCGCTACACTTACCCACCCTATTCAACATCTGACAGACATTAATACAGCACAGAGCGAGCCAAACGTAATGACAGCTGGGACATGACTTATTAGCGCTACACTTACCCACCCTATTCAACATCTGACAGACATTAATACAGCACAGAGCGAGCCAAACGTAATGACAGCTGGGACATGACTTATTAGCGCTACACTTACCCACCCTATTCAACATCTGACAGACATTAATACAGCACAGAGCGATCCAAACGTAATGACAGCTGGGATATGACTTATTAGCACTACACTTACCCACCCTATTCAACATCTGACAGACATTAATACAGCACAGAGCGAGCCAAACGTAATGACAGCTGGGACATGACTTATTAGCGCTACACTTACCCACCCTATTCAACATCTGACAGACATTAATACAGCACAGAGGAAGCCAAACGTAATGACAGCTGGGACATGACTTATTAGCGCTACACTTACCCACCCTATTCAACATCTGACAGACATTAATATAGCACAGAGGAAGCCAAACGTAATGACAGCTGGGACATGACTTATTAGCGCTACACTTACCCACCCTATTCAACATCTGACAGACATTAATACAACACAGAGCAAGCCAAACGTAATGACAGCTGAGACATGACTTATTAGCGCCACCGTACAGTCCCCCAAATAAGTCATGTCGCGGCACCAAGTATATTATATAGAGCTACCTAAAATGTATACCCAGGGGCTACTACATAAATGTATACCCAGGGGCTACTACATAAATGTATACCCAGGGGCTACTACATAAATGTATACCCAGGGGCTACTACATAAATGTATACCCAGGGGCTACTACATAAATGTATACCCAGGGGCTACTACATAAATGTATACCCAGGGGCTACTACATAAATTTATACCCAGGGGCTACTACATAAATGACCACGTACGAGTTTCAGGCTATAAGGAAGTTGGAGCTGTAAGCATGGAGACATTAAGTATGAGTATGGTGATAAAAACACACTGATGAATTTAGTTCTACAGACAAACCTTCAAAAAGGAATTCAAATAGCGATAATGACAGACACACACATGACAGCTAGACCTATAGAAAGACAGACACAAAGCTAAATTACCAAACATGACATGACACATACAAAAAAAAAAAAATGACAGCTAGACCCATAGAAAGACAGACACAAAGCTAAATTACCAAACATGACATGACACATAAAAAAAAAAAAAATTACAGCTAGACCCATAGAAAGACAGACACAAAGCTAAATTACCAAACATGACAAAGGAAATGACAGCTAGACCAACCCAACGACAGGCAAAAAACAATATGACAAAAGTGACAAAGGAAATGACAGCTAGACCCATAGAATGACAGACACAAAGCTAAATGACCAAACATGACAGAGAAATGACAGCTAGACCCGTAGAATGACAGACACAAAGCTAAATGACCAAACATGACACAGAAATGACAGCTAGACCCATAGAAAGACAGACACAAAGCTAAATTACCAAACATGACAGAGAAATGACAGCTAGACCCATATAAAGACAGACATAAAGCTAAATGACCAAACATGACAGAGAAATGACAGCTATACCCATATAAAGACAGACATAAAGCTAAATGACCAAACATGACAGAGAAATGACAGCTAGATCCATAGAAAGACAGACATAAAGCTAAATTACCAAACATGACAGAGAAATGACAGCTAGACCCATAGAAAGACAGACATAAAGCTAAATTACCAAACATGACAGTGAAATGACAGCTAGACCCATAGAAAGACAGACACAAAGGTAAATTACCAAACATGACAGAGAAATGACAGCTAGACCCATAGAAAGACAGACATAAAGCTAAATTACCAAACATGACAGAGAAATGACAGCTAGACCCATAGAAAGACAGACACAAACCTAAATTACCAAACATGACACAGAAATGACAGCTAGACCCATAGAAAGACAGACATAAAGCTAAATTACCAAACATGACACAGAAATGACAGCTAGACCCATAGAAAGACAGACATATAGCTAAATGACCAAACATGACAGAGAAATGACAGCTAGACCCATAGAAAGACAGACACAAAGCTAAATGACCAAACATGACACAGAAATGACAGCTAGACCCATAGAAAGATAGGCACAAAGCTAAATGACCAAACATGACAGAGAAATGACAGCTAGACCCATAGAAAGACAGACACAAAGCTAAATTACCAAACATGACACAGAAATGACAGCTAGACCCGTAGAAAGACAGACAAAAAGCTAAATGACCAAACATGACACAGAAATGACAGCTAGACCCATAGAAACACAGACATAAAGCTAAATGACAAAATATGACAGAGAAATGACAGCTAGACCCATAGAATGATAGGCGAAAAGCTAAATGACCAAACATGACAGAGAAATGACAGCTTGACCCATAGAATGATAGGCAAAAAGCTAAATGACCAAACATGACAGAGAAATGACAGCTAGACCCATAGAAACACAGACAAAAAGCTAAATTACTAAGATAAATGTGTACATGTTTCCGTAGAACATGACAAAGATTGACAAAAAAGCTAAATTACCAAGATAAATTTATACATTTTTCGGTAGAACTAAAGAAATTACATCTAGACCCATAGAAAAACAGACGAAAAGCTAAATTACCAAACGTGACAAAGAAAATGCCAGCTAGACCATTCGAAATAATCTAATTTATTAATCTCACTCCCAACACCAGATACCTCCCAATGAAACTAATGAAAGCATGTGATCCTCCCGGGATTCGAACCTGGGTTACCACATACAGATCTTAAACACTCAAACCATCAAGACAGTTAACCCTCTCCGACATATGACGCGATTTTGAGCCTATTGGGGATACTTTAAAGCCTTTGTTACCATCAGGGGTATTTAGAAATCTTTAGTTTAGTTACTTCAACCTCTGCAGTTGTCTTTGAGTTAGCTGTGTTGAGCCTATTGGGGATACTTTAAAGCCTTTGTTACCATCAGGGGTATTTAGAAACCTTTAGTTTAGTTACTTCAACCTCTGCAGTTGTCTTTGAGTTAGCTGTGTTGAGCCTATTGGGGATACTTTAAAGCCTTTGTTACCATCAGGGGTATTTAGGAACCTTTAGTTTAGTTACTTCAACCTCTGCAGTTGTCTTTAAGTTAGCTGTGTTGAGCCTATTGGGGATACTTTAAAGCCTTTGTTACCATCAGGGGTATTTAGAAACCTTTAGTTTAGTTACTTCAACCTCTGCAGTTGTCTTTGAGTTAGCTGTGTTGAGCCTATTGGGGATACTTTAAAGCCTTTGTTACCATCAGGGGTATTTAGAAACCTTTAGTTTAGTTACTTCAACCTCTGCAGTTGTCTTTGAGTTACCTGTGTTGAGCCTATTAGGGATACTTTAAAGCCTTTGTTACCATCAGGGGTATTTAGAAACCTTTAGTTTAGTTACTTCAACCTCTGCAGTTGTCTTTGAGTTAGCTGTGTTGAGCCTATTGGGGATACTTTAAAGCCTTTGTTACCATCAGGGGTATTTAGAAACCTTTAGTTTAGTTACTTCAACCTCTGCAGTTGTCTTTGAGTTAGCTGTGTTGAGCCTATTAGGGATACTTTAACGCCTTTGTTACCATCAGGGGTATTTAGAAACCTTTAGTTTAGTTACTTCAACCTCTGCAGTTGTCTTTGAGTTAGCTGTGTTGAGCCTATTAGGGATACTTTAAAGCCTTTGTTACCATCAGGGGTATTTAGAAACCTTTAGTTTAGTTACTTCAACCTCTGCAGTTGTCTTTGAGTTAGCTGTGTTGAGCCTATTGGGGATACTTTAAAGCCTTTGTTACCATCAGGGGTATTTAGAAACCTTTAGTTTAGTTACTTCAACCTCTGCAGTTGTCTTTGAGTTAGCTGTGTTGAGCCTATTGGGGATACTTTAAAGCCTTTGTTACCATCAGGGGTATTTAGAAACCTTTAGTTTAGTTACTTCAACCTCTGCAGTTGTCTTTGAGTTAGCTGTGTTGAGCCTATTGGGGATACTTTAAAGCCTTTGTTACCATCAGGGGTATTTAGAAACCTTTAGTTTAGTTACTTCAACCTCTGCAGTTGTCTTTGAGTTAGCTGTGTTGAGCCTATTGGGGATACTTTAAAGCCTTTGTTACCATCAGGGGTATTTATAAACCTTTAGTTTAGTTACTTCAACCTCTGCAGTTGTCTTTAAGTTAGCTGTGTTGAGCCTATTGGGGATACTTTAAAGCCTTTGTTACCATCAGGGGTATTTATAAACCTTTAGTTTAGTTACTTCAACCTCTGCAGTTGTCTTTGAGTTAGCTGTGTTGAGCCTATTGGGAATACTTTAAAGCCTTTGTTACCATCAGGGGTATTTAGAAACCTTTAGTTTAGTTACTTCAACCTCTGCAGTTGTCTTTGAGTTAGCTGTGGGCAGAAAACTAATTTTGGAAAGGTAACTATACGAGTGAGAACTCTATTTCTTATTGCTAATCTGGCAACCTCTGCGTCATATGTGCGTGAAAGGGTTAAAGGTTAAGTACATGACTACGATTTTATATCCATAGAAAGACAGACAGATAAATGGAGAGAGAGAGAGAGAGAGAGATTTTATTTACATAGATTTGCCTAGATACACTGACCACACAGACCTTACGACCCCAGCGATGCATGGTCAGGACTTAATTCTAGTAGAGATAGCTAACCCGAGAGTAAGGGACAGTGGAAGGAAAGGATAGCAAATAAGAGAGAGAGAGAGAGAGATTTTATTTACATAGATACACTGACCACACAGACCTTACGACCCCAGCGAGGTGGTCAGGACTTAATTCTAGTAGAGATAGCTAACCCGAGAGTAAGGGACAGTGGAAGGAAAGGATAGCAAATCAGGAGAGAGAGAGAGAGAGAGAGCAAGGTATTCCTGTTTGAGGGGCGTCTGTTTCATCCCCAATTAAAGCACCAATTAAGGGAGCGCACCTCTCTTTTTTTCTCGTTCTCTCCCTCTCGCTCTGGCTTGTATCCATTCGGCCCCATTCAGTCTACTGTTTTAAGACGTTTACCCCCATCCAGGTGTCAATATTTTCCTGGCGAGCGGTAGCGAGCCAGCATATATATATTTTTGTTTTGACAGCAAGCTAAATTTGTACATTTTTCGATAGAAAAATGTCACCGGCGAAGCCGGATTTCTCCATACAATGCTGGCTCGCTATCGTTCGCCAGGAAGAAATCGACACCTGGATGGGGATTAACGTCTTAAAACAGTTGGCTGAATGGGGCCGAATGGATACAAGCCAAAGAGAGAGGGAGAGAAAGAGAAAACAAGCGAGGTGGGCCCCCTTAAGGGGAGAGGGTCGGTCTTTTCTGGACCCCCTTCTCCCTCATGTTTAGCCCCACTAGTTTTCAAATTTAATGACGTTTGACCCATTAGTTTGGCGATTTTAAGACCTTTCGTCCCATTTTTCTTTGTCAATATTAAGACTTTTCGTGTCCTTTAGGCCACAAAAAGAAGAAGAAGACGACTGGAGGCCACAATAAGACTGGAGGCCACAATAAGACTGGAGGCCACAATAAGAGCCGTGGCACACAGACTGACACACACAACAAAGCCACTCCAACAGCTTCCTCTCTCTCTCTCCAACACCCATTCTCCCCTCTAATAACACACATAACAAAGCCACTCCAACAGCTTCCTCTCTCTCTCTCCAACACCCCTTCTCCCCTCTAATAACACACACAACAAAACCACTCCAACAGCTTCCTCTCTCTCCAACACCCCTTCTCCCCTCTAATAACACACATAACAAAGCCACTCCAACAGCTTCCTCTCTCTCTCTCTCTCCAACACCCCTTCTCCCCTCTAATAACACACACAACAAAGCCACTCCAACAGCTTCCTCTCTCTCCAACACCCCTTCTCCCCTCTAATAACACACAACAAAGCCACCCCAACAGCTTCTTCTCTCTCCAACACCCCTTCTCCCCTCTAATAACACACATAACAAAGCCACTCCAACAGCTTCCTCTCTCTCCAACACCCCTTCTCCCCTCTAATAACACACACAACAAAGCCACCCCAACAGCTTCTTCTCTCTCCAACACCCCTTCTCCCCTCTAATAACACACATAACAAAGCCACTCCAACAGCTTCCTCTCTCTCCAACACCCCTTCTCCCCTCTAATAACACACATAACAAAGCCACTCCAACAGCTTCCTCTCTCTCCAACACCCCTTCTCCCCTCTAATAACACACACAACAAAGCCACTCCAACAGCTTCTTCTCTCTCCAACACCCCTTCTCCCCTCTAATAACACACATAACAAAGCCACTCCAACAGCTTCCTCTCTCTCCAACACCCCTTCTCCCTCTAATAACACACATAACAAAGCCACTCCAACAGCTTCCTCTCTCTCCAACACCCCTTCTCCCCTCTAATAACACACACAACAAAGCCACTCCAACAGCTTCCTCTCTCTCTCCAACACCCCTTCTCCCCTCTAATAACACACACAACAAAGCCACTCCAACAGCTTCCTCTCTCTCCAACACCCCTTCTCCCCTCTAATAACACACATAACAAAGCCACTCCAACAGCTTCCTCTCTCTCCAACACCCCTTCTCCCCTCTAATAACACACACAACAAAGCCACTCCAACAGCTTCCTCTCTCTCCAACACCCCGGCCTTCTCCCCTCTAATAGCACACACTACAAAGTCACTCCAACAGCTTCCTCTCTCTCCAACACCCCTCCCCTCTAATAACACACATAACAAAGCCACTCCAACAGCTTCCTCTCTCTCCAACACCCCTTTTCCCCTCTCTACACTCTTCAGAACAAAAATAGGAAAAGTAGAATGTAGATACGAGGTGCCGTTGTAAAGGCTTATCCCTCAATACCTTCACCTGATCTGAGAAGAAGAAGGATAAGACTGGAGACCGCAACAAGGAGAAGAAGAAGAGAAGAGGAAGAAGGAGAAGAAGGATAAAACTGGAGGCCACACGAACAACAACAACAACAACAACAACAATGGGACAGGGCATGGCAAGGGTGGCAGGGGGGGGTTAAAGGATGCCAGCCGAGTCAGTCAGTTCCCGGGAGTCGTACAAGACGGAGGTGCGGCGGTGGTGGTGGTGGCACTCCTTATAGCTGGGCTGGGTTAAGGGGAGGCAGACCGTTTTTCTGGACCCCCCACCCCCCCTCATGTTTAGCCCCCACTAGTTTTGAGATTATAAGACGTTCGGGCCCATTAGTTTGGCGATTTTAACACCTTACGCCCCATTTCGTTGTCAATTTTAACACCTTTCGTCCCATTTCGTTATCAATTTTAAGACCTTTCGTGTCATTTAGGTGTCGATTATTTCCTGGCGAGCAATAGCGAGCCTGCAATTTTAAGAGGAATCGGCCTTCGGCCGGGACATTTTTCTACCGAAAAATTTACAAATTGATCTTGAAGGAGGGTCTAGGGTTTTTTCTTCTAAGCTTGATGGAGGTCTAGGGAGGAAACTATAAAAAATATATGAATAAATGAATTAACAGACCAAACAAACGGTCCGTCTCCCCTTAAGAGAGAGGGAGGCACTCAGACGTTTACAGACCGCTTGTATTCCCAGGCACTCTACCCTATAAAGACGCCCGTATAATTATCTACCCGCCCACCCGCCCACACAGAGACACCCATCTACCCACCCACACACATCCACCCACCTACCCACCCATATACACATCCACCCACACACCCACCTACCCACCCATAGAGAAACACCCACACACCCACCCATATACAAAATCACCCACCCACCCATATAGGCTACACATCCACCCACCCACCTACCCACCCATAGAGAAACACCCACACACCCACCATATACAAAATCACCCACCCACACACCCACCCATATAGGCTACACATCCACCCACCCACCCAAATACACATCCACCCACCCACCTACCCACCCCTAGAGAAACACCCACACACCCACCCATATACAAAATCACCCACACCTACCCACCCACACACTCAACCCCTGGACAACTGTGAGGCGTCGTACTATAACGCCCACCCTTCACCCACCCGTATACGCCCACCCACAGGTAAGAACACGCCCACCATTCTATATTATTATTATTATTATTATTAGTATAATTATATATATATATATATATATATATATATATATATTGTATCCATTCGGCCCCATTCAGCCTACTGTTTTAAGACGTTTACCCCCATCCAGGTGTCAATATTTTCCTGGCGAGCGGTAGCGAGCCAGCATATATATATTTTTTGTTTTGACAGCAAGCTAAATGTCTACATTTTTCGATAGAAAAATGTCTACGGCGAAGCCGGATTTCTCCATACAATGCTGGCTCGCTATCGCTCGCCAGGAAGAAATCGACACCTGGATGGGGATAAACGTCTTAAAACAGTTAGCTAAAAGGGGCTGAATGGATACAAGCCAGGGAAAGAGAGAAAAGGAGAGAAATTATAAAAAATTGCTGGTGACCCCGCTTAAGTGGCGGAGTTAAGCGCTCTACCCACCACCTCCTAAATGCAAACACGTCTTAATTGACCCCTGGCGAGTTTCAGGCTAGAAGGAAGTTGGAGCCGTGCACACCGATATTCACGAGTACTAATGTGGGTTACTGCAGATTAAGGGGAGGTTTTTAGTATGTTCTCTAGACCTCCATCAAAATTAAAATTACACCCCCTTGACCCCCTTTCAAGCTAAATTTGTACATTTTTCGGTAGAAAAATGTCCCGGCCGAAGGCCGCTTACTCTTAAATTACAGGCTCGCTATCGCTCGCCAGGAAAAAATCGACACCTAAATGGCACGAAAGGTCTTAAAATTGACAAATGGGGTGAAAGTTCTTAAAATCGCCAAACTAATGGGGCGAACGTCTTAAAATCTCAAATGTAATGGGGCTTAACATGAGGGAGAAAGGGGTTCAAGAAAAACATCCCTCAAGTGGAAATCGCCTTTCCATTAAAAGAATGATCACAATTTTTTTTTTTTTTTTAGCTGATAATTCTGTGCTAAATATCGATGTCTTACAGCTCCAACTTCCTTATAGCCTGAAATTCGCAAGTGGTCAATTGGGATATACCTTATCAAAGCACCAAATTCCATGAAAAATTAGGTGGGAAAAAGGGCTTATCATTTTGTGTGAGATATGCCTACCAAATGTCGTGAAATTCTCCGGATCGCCACGCAAGGGGAGATGGGCTGCTTTTTTATATCCCTCCCTTCTCCCTCGTGTTTAGCCCCATTTGGTTTTGAGATTAGAAGACGTTCGGCCCATTAGTTTGGCGATTTTAACACCTTTCGCCCCATTTCGTTGTCAATTTTAAGACCTTTCGTGCCATTTAGGTGTCGATTTTTTCCTGGCGAGCGATCGCGAGCCTGAAATTTAAGAGGCACCGGCCTTCGGCCGGGAAATTTTTCTACCGAAAAATGTACAAATTTATCTTGAAGGGGGGTCTAGGGGGTGTTTTTCTAAGCTTGATGGAGGTCTAGGGGGTGTTTTTCTAAGCTTGATGGTTTTTCTAAGCTTGGTGGAGGTCAGGGGGGTGTTTATCTAAGCTGGATGGAGGTCTAGGGGGTGTATTTCTAAGCTTGATGGAGGTCTAGGGGGTGTATTTCTAAGCTTGATGGAGGTCTAGGGGGTGTTTTCTAAGCTTGATGGAGGTCTAGGGGGTGTTTTTCTAAGCTTGATGGAGGTCTAGGGGGTGTTTTCTAAGCTTGATGGAGGTCTAGGGGTGTTTTTCTAAGCTTGATGGAGGTCTAGGGGGTGTTTTTCTAAGCTTGATGGAGGTCTAGGGGGTGTTTTTCTAAGCTTGATGGAGGTCTAGGGGGTGTTTTTCTAAGCTTGATGGAGGTCTAGGGGGTGTTTTCTAAGCTTGATGGAGGTCTAGGGGGTGTTTTTCTAAGCTTGATGGAGGTCTAGGGGGTGTTTTTCTAAGCTTGATGGAGGTCTAGGGGGTGTTTTTCTAAGCTTGATGGAGGTCTAGGGGGTGTTTTCTAAGCTTGATGGAGGTCTAGGGGGTGTTTTCTAAGCTTGATGGAGGTCTAGGGGGTGTTTTTCTAAGCTTGATGGAGGTCTAGGGGGTGTTTTCTAAGCTTGATGGAGGTCTAGGGGGTGTTTTTCTAAGCTTGATGGAGGTCTAGGGGGTGTTTTTCTAAGCTTGATGGAGGTCTAGGGGGTGTTTTTCTAAGCTTGATGGAGGTCTAGGGGGTGTTTTTCTAAGCTTGATGGAGGTCTAGGGGGTGTTTTTCTAAGCTTGATGGAGGTCTAGGGGGTGTTTTTCTAAGCTTGATGGAGGTCTAGGGGGTGTTTTTCTAAGCTTGATGGAGGTCTAGGGGGTGTTTTTCTAAGCTTGATGGAGGTCTAGGGGGTGTTTTTCTAAGCTTGATGGAGGTCTAGGGGGTGTTTTTCTAAGCTTGATGGAGGTCTAGGGGGTGTTTTTCTAAGCTTGATGGAGGTCTAGGGGGTGTTTTTCTAAGCTTGATGGAGGTCTAGGGGGTGTTTTTCTAAGCTTGATGGAGGTCTAGGGGGTGTTTTTCTAAGCTTGATGGAGGTCTAGGGGGTGTTTTCTAAGCTTGATGGAGGTCTAGGGGGTGTTTTTCTAAGCTTGATGGAGGTCTAGGGGGTGTTTTCTAAGCTTGATGGAGGTCTAGGGGGTGTTTTTCTAAGCTTGATGGAGGTCTAGGGGGTGTTTTTCTAAGCTTGATGGAGGTCTAGGGGGTGTTTTTCTAAGCTTGATGGAGGTCTAGGGGGTGTTTTTCTAAGCTTGATGGAGGTGTAGGGGGTGTTTTTCTAAGCTTGATGGAGGTCTAGGGGGTGTTTTTCTAAGCTTGATGGAGGTCTAGGGGGTGTTTTCTAAGCTTGATGGAGGTCTAGGGAGGAAACTCAAATGGAGGTATTTCCTTCATTAGCTATATATATACCTGGAAGAAATAAGTCTGTGTCTCTGTCTCCACAACCATCCCAGTGATAAATGGGGCCGAATGGATACAAGCCAGGGAAAGAGAGAAAAGGAAAGAAAACGGTGACCCCCCCCCCCCCCCGTTAACTGATAAAGCAATCTTCTCACTTTTCCCAGCCTAAATATTTATGAGGCGTCTGAACCCAACTCTACTTAATTCAGGGACACAAGTAAGCCATAATATTGCTTGGCACATGGGAGTGACACAAGGTCCAATATTGGCTGGAACTACAATGGGGGAGGGGAGTTTAAGGGGAGACGGACCGTTTTTTTTTTTTGGGGGGGGGTCTAATAATTCATTTAATGCATAGTGCGCGGAATTTCGATGTGAGTATCCTGGGTTCGAGTTCTCGGAGTGCCACATGTATTTGTTGATTTCATTAATTGAGTTTAGAGGTGAAGTTGGTTGGTGTAAAAAACATAATAATTCCTATATTCCTCCCTAGACCTCCATCAAGCTTAGAAAAACACCCCCTTCAAGATAAATTTGTACATTTTTCGGTAGAAAAATGCAAGTGGTCAATTATTGTGAGTTAAAAGAGAGCGATAACATACGTGTCTGTTATTTCTGTCCTGTTCTCTCTTTCTCTGGCTTGTATCCATTCGGCCCCATTCAGCCAACTATTTTAAGACGTTTATCCCCATCTAGGTGTCGATTTCTTCCTGGCGAGCGATAGCGAGCCAGCATTATATGAAGGAATCCGGCTTCGCCGGAAACATTTTTCTATCGAAAAATGTACAAATTTAGCCTGCTGTCAAACAAAAATTAAAAATATGCTGGCTCGCTACCGCTCACCAGTAAAAAATTGACACCTGGATGGGGATAAACGTCTTAAAACAGTTGGCTGAATGGGGCCAAATGGATACAAGCCAGAGAAAGAGAGAAAAGGACAGAACAAAAACAGGTCACCCGCCCCTTAAGGGGAGACAGACCGTTTTTCTGGACCCCCTTCTCCCTAATGTTTAGCCCCACTAGTTTTGAGATTTTAAGACGTTGGTTCCATTAGTTTGGGAATTTTATGACCTTTCACCCCATTTCTTTGTCAATATTAGGACCCTTCGTGCCATTTAGGTGTCGATTTTTTCCTGGCGAGCGATAGCGAGCCTGTGATTTTAGGAGGAATCGACATTTTTCTACCGAAAAATGTACAAATCTATCTTGAAGGGGGTGTCTCTAGGGGGTGTTTTATAAAGTTTGATGGAGGTCTAGAGAGCAAACTAAACCCCTTCCTTAAACCATTGAGCCGAACCAGTAACTTATGCTGCACAATACCGCCTGCTGAGCTGCCTTAAGGGGAGGTATTTAGTTTGTTCCCTAGACCTCCATCAAGCTTAAAATTACAACCCCTAGACCCCCTTTCAAGATGAATTTGTACATTTTTCGGTAGAAAAATGTCGATTCCTCCTAAAATCACAGGCTCGCTATCGCTCGCCAGAAAAAAATCGACACCTTAACGGCACGAAAGGTCTTAAAATTGACAGAAAGGGGGCAAAATGTCTTAAAATATCCAAACTACTAGGGCGAAGGTCTTAAAATCTCAAAAGCAATGGGGCTAAACATGAGGGAGAAAGGGGTCCAGAAAAAAATCCCTCAAGTGGAGATCTCCCCTTAACCAAGCGTGAGAGAGGTAACAGCCACCATCACCCAAACGTTGACACCCCGTTGACCTTGCCTCTGTTTATTAAGGGGAGATCTCCACTTGAGGGATTTTTTTTCCTTGACCCCTTTCTCCCTCATGTTTAGCCCCATTGCTTTTGATATTATAAAACGTTTGCCCCATTAGTTTAGCGATTTTAAGAACTTTCACCCCATATTAAGACCTTTCGTGCAATTCAGGTGTCGATTTTATCCTGGCGAGCGATAGCGAGCCTGTAATTTAAGAGGAACCGGCCTTTGGCCGGGATAATTTTCTACCGAAAAATGTACAAATTTATCTTGAAAGGGACTCAAGGGGGTGTAATTTTAAGCTTGATGGAGGTCTAGGGAACAAACTAAATACCTCCCCTTAAGCGAGATCAGCCAACTTTTGGTTTGCCGCCATGTTGGTGCCGTACAGATCAATGGACGGGGAGATATTGTATTTAGTATCATGGAAGATTTTTTTTTTTTTTTTTTTTTTTTTTTTTTTTTTTTTTTTTGCTAGACGCTGTAATTCCCGAGAAGGGGTGGCCATGAACATTAGGTCTATAGTTGCCCGGGCTTGACATCTACCAATAACATTTTGACAGTGCGGGCTCGATCCGCCGATCATTTGATCAGCAGCCGACGCTTTAAGCCTAAGGGGAGGTTTTTAGTGTGTTTCCTAGACTTCCATCAAGCTTGAAATTACACCCCTTTGACCCCCTTTCAAGATAAATTTGTAAATTTTTCGGTAGAAAGATGTCCCGGCCGAAGGCCGGTTCCTCTTAAATTACAGGCTCGCTATCGCTCGCCAGGAAAAAATCGACACCTAAATGGGACGAAAGGTATTAAAAGTTACATAAATGGGGTGAAACTTCTTAAAATCGCCAAATTAATGGGGCGAACGTCTTAACATTTCAAAAGCAATGGGGCTAAACATAAGGGAGAAAGGGGCAAAGAAAAAAATCCCTCAAGTGTAAATCTCCCCTTAAGCCGGTATCACACGAGCGCTTTTTCACTCAACATTTATACTCAACACTGGTCTGGCAGCTTATGAGGTCGACATTTTAAACATTTATGTAACCTATATTCCTCTACCATCAGTCTAGTTTCCGATACCAGGGCAAAATATGCCAGAAATGTTGCCAGAAAAATGTTGATCATGGAATGTTGACTATAAAAGCTCTCGTGTGATACCGGCTTAAGGGGGGTGACCTGTTTTTGTTCTGTTCTTTTCTATCTTTCTCTGGCTTGTATCCATTTGGCCCCATTCAGCCTACTGTTTTAAGACGTTTACCCCCATCCAGGTGTCAATTTCTTACTGGTCAGCGGTAGCGAGCCAGCATATTTTTTATTTTTGTTTGACAGCAGGCTAAATTTGTACATTTTTCGATAGAAAAATGTCTTCGGCGAAGCCGGATTTCTTCATATAATGCTGGCTCGCTATCGCTCGCCAGAAAGAAATCGACACCTAGATGGGGATAAACGTCTTAAAATAGTTGGCTGAATGGGGCCGAATGGATACAAGCCAGAGAAAGAGAGAAAAGGACAGAAATAACAAAAACCAGGTCACCCGCCTTAACCCGTCTAATGCCACGACCAAATTATAGATCTTGTTCCAGAAATGCCGAAATTTGGGTCATGAAGATATTTGAATTTAGAGAGGCATATATGACAGTTATTATGACCCATTGTGGCGCCAATATGGCAGAGGTTGGCTGATTTCTGTTAAGGGGGGGTCACCGGCTTTTTATTTTATCTTTCTCTCTGTTTCTCTCTTTCCCTGGCTTGTATCCATTCGGCCCCATTCATCTAACTGTTTTAAGACGTTTATCCCCATCTAGGTGTCGATTTCTTCCTGGCGAGCGATAGCGAGCCAGCATTGTATGGAGAAATCCGGCTTCGCCGGAGAAATTTGTCTATCGAAAAATGTACAAATTTAGCTTGCTGTCAAAACAAAAAAATATATATGCTGGCTCGCTACCGCTCGCCAGGAAAATATTGACACCTGGATGGGGGTAAACATCTTAAAACAGTAGGCTGAATGGGGCCGAATGGATACAAGCCAAAGAGAGAGGGAGAGAAAGATAAAAAAAGGCGAGGTGGGCTCCCTTAATATATCATAGTGTCAACCTCAGAGCAGACATACCATATTATCAACATGCATAACGCGTAGATTTGTTGGAATGAAAGTTGGAGCCACATCAAAAGACATCATCACAAAAGACATCATCATCAAAAGACATCAAAATACATCATCATCAAAAGACATCAAAAGACATCAAAAGACATCAAAATACATCATCATCAAAAGACATCAAAAGACATCATCATCAAAAGACATCAAAAGACATCAAAATACATCATCATCAAAAGACATCAAAATACATCAAAAGACATCATCACAAAAGACATCAAAAGACATCATCATCAAAAGACATCAAAAGACATCATCACAAAAGACATCAAAAGACATCATCACAAAAGACATCAAAAGACATCATCATCAAAAGACATCAAAAGACATCAAAAGACATCATCACAAAAGACATCAAAAGACATCATCATCAAAAGACATCAAAAGACATCATCACAAAAGACATCAAAAGACATCATCACAAAAGACATCAAAAGACATCAAAAAACATCAAAAGACATCATCACAAAAGACATCATCATCAAAAGACATCAAAATACATCATCATCAAAAGACATCAAAAGACATCAAAAGACATCAAAATACATCATCATCAAAAGACATCAAAAGACATCATCATCAAAAGACATCAAAAGACATCAAAATACATCATCATCAAAAGACATCAAAAGACATCAAAAGACATCAAAATACATCATCATCAAAAGACATCAAAAGACATCTAAAGACATCATCATCAAAAGACATCAAAAGACATCATCACAAAAGACATCATCATCAAAAGACATCAAAAGACATCATCACAAAAGACATCATCATCAAAAGACATCAAAAGACATCGTCACATAAGATTTGACTGTAGCTTTGAGATTCTTTCAAGTAAATAACACCAAATGTGCCGCTGTGTTAACCCGTCAAGTGCTAGTTTATTTATAACAATACGCACGCCTTGAGCACACGCATTGTGCTTGAAAATGTTTAATCTGTTTATTTATTTATTTCTTCTATTTTGTTTGCTAAATGGCCTTAATAAACTGTATATGGAAAAGAATGAAAAGCATACATTATTCACTGGCCTCCATCGGTAAACAAATCTTTGTATTTTTTGTGATGAATAATGATAATATGGTACTAGGGCGGCTAACTCGGTAAAGCACTAGAGCACGGTTGGGGAAATACGCCATTACTCCTCTACATTAACCCTTTCACGCACGTGTGGACGATTGCGTCCTTAACCCATTAATAGCGGGGCCCGACTTAAGTCCGTATCTAAAAACCTGGACTATGTGGCGAGGCCCGACTTTAGTCCGTGTGCAATTTTTGAGCAATAATGGCTCTGAGAGAGAGCGGAGCGATGGGAGGAGCGTAGGTCGGTTCATGACCGCTCGGCACGGGGCCCGCGCTACTATTGACATTTACTCCACACACATCCACCCTCCCTCCCTCACTACACAGGGAATTATGTGAGGAAATTACCGTATTTTAGGGATTTTGCACTCGTCTTGCACGATCGTTGCAAGATAACGCGTGGTCGTAGAAGGATGGTTCTGGTGTCATTGGAAAGCTCAATTTACGCCCTTTCAGGGATACATAATTGTGTTACGCTCTGGCTCTTGTTTATGCAAGAAAAAGAGAACGGAAACAAGGCCATTTAGGGTAAAAAAAAAACGCTGGGCGGGTAGTGGAAAAAAACTGCCACGGCCGCTCGTAAGGTGTTAAGGGATACTTTAGAGGTCATAAAGGTGTAACAGAACAAATAGGGATTTAGGGAAGAAGGGGTCTGCCTCGTATGGGCCAATAGGCCTTCTGCAGATCTCCATTTTCCTTATGTTCTTAAACCTTTGTGACCATCCGGGGTATTTAGAAACCTTTAGTTTAGTTACTTCAACCTCTGCAGTTGTCTTTGAGTTAGCTGTGTTGAGCCTATTGGGGATACTTTAAAGCCTTTGTTACCATCAGGGGTATTTGGAAACCTTTAGTTTAATTACTTCAACCTCTGCAGTTGTCTTTGAGTTAGCTGTGTTGAGCCTATTGGGGATACTTTAAAGCCTTTGTTTCCATCAGGGGTATTTAGAAACCTTTAGTTTAGTTACTTCAACCTCTGCAGTTGTCTTTGAGTTAGTTGTGTTGAGCCTATTGGGGATACATTAAAGCCTTTGTTACCATCAGGGGTATTTAGAAACCTTTAGTTTAGTTACTTCAACCTCTGCAGTTGTCTTTGAGTTAGCTGTGTTGAGCCTATTGGGGATACTTTAAAGCCTTTGTGACCATCCGGGGTATTTAGAAACCTTTAGTTTAATTACTTCAACCTCTGCAGTTGTCTTTGAGTTAGCTGTGTTGAGCCTATTGGGGATACTTTAAAGCCTTTGTTACCATCCGGAGTATTTAGAAACCTTTAGTTTAATTACTTCAACCTCTGCAGTTGTCTTTGAGTTAGCTGTGTTGAGCCTATTGGGGATACTTTAAAGCCTTTGTGACCATCCGGGGTATTTAGAAACCTTTAGTTTAATTACTTCAACCTCTGCAGTTGTCTTTGAGTTAGTTGTGTTGAGCCTATTGGGGATACTTTAAAGCCTTTGTTACCATCAGGGGTATTTAGAAACCTTTAGTTTAGTTACTTCAACCTCTGCAGTTGTCTTTGAGTTAGCTGTGTTGAGCCTATTGGGGATACTTTAAAGCCTTTGTGACCATCCGGGGTATTTAGAAACCTTTAGTTTAATTACTTCAACCTCTGCAGTTGTCTTTGAGTTAGTTGTGTTGAGCCTATTGGGGATACATTAAAGCCTTTGTTACCATCCGGGGTATTTAGAAACCTTTAGTTTAATTACTTCAACCTCTGCAGTTGTCTTTGAGTTAGCTGTGTTGAGCCTATTGGGGATACTTTAAAGCCTTTGTTACCATCAGGGGTATTTAGAAACCTTTAGTTTAATTACTTCAACCTCTGCAGTTGTCTGTGTTTGAGTTAGCTGTGTTGAGGCCTATTGGGGATACTTTAAAGCCTTTGTTACCATCAGGGGTATTTAGAAACCTTTAGTTTAGTTACTTCAACCTCTGCAGTTGTCTTTGAGTTAGCTGTGTTGAGCCTATTGGGGATACTTTAAAGCCTTTGTTACCATCCGGAGTATTTAGAAACCTTTAGTTTAATTACTTCAACCTCTGCAGTTTAGTCTTTGAGTTAGCTGTGTTGAGCCTATTGGGGATACTTTAAAGCCTTTGTTACCATCAGGGGTATTTAGAAACCTTTAGTTTAATTACTTCAACCTCTGCAGTTGTCTTTGAGTTAGCTGTGTTGAGCCTATTGGGGATACTTTAAAGCCTTTGTTACCATCAGGGGTATTTAGAAAACCTTTAGTTTAATTACTTCAACCTCTGCAGTTGTCTTTGAGTGAGCTAGTGTTGAGCCGAGTGGGGATACTTTGAAAAGACTTTTGGTTTACCTCATCCCGGGGTATTTAGAAACCTTTAGTTTAATTATTTTCAACCTCTGCCGTTTGTGTCCGTTGGAGGTTATCTGTGTTGAGCCTATTGGGCGCATACTTTAAAGCCTTTGTTTCCATCCGGGTATTTAGAAACCTTTAGTTTATTAAATTCCCAACCTCTGCAGTTGGTCTTTGAGTTTCTGTTTTGAGCCTATTGGGGATACTTTACAAGCCTTTGTTTCCATCCGGGGTTATTTAAGAAAACCTTTAGTTTAAAAGAAATTTACTTCAACCTCTGGGACTGGCAGTTGTTCTTTGAGTTAGCTGTGTTGAGCCTATTTGGTATACTTTAAAAAAGCCTTTGTTACCATCAGTGGTATTTAGAAACCTTTAGTTTAGTTACTATCAACCTCTGCCAGTTGTCTTTGAGTTTAGATGTTTTGAGCCTATTGGGGATACTTTTACAAGCCTTTGTTACCATCAGGGGTTTTTAGACGACCTTTAGTTTAATTACTTATAGTTTTAATTTACTTCAAACTTCAAAAACCTCTGGCAGTTGTCTTTGAGGTTAGCTGTGTTGAGCCTATTGGGAGTACTTTAAAGCCTTTGTTTACCATCAGGGGTATTTAGAAACCTTTCGTTTAATTTACTTTCAACTTCTTTTCTGCAGTTGTCTTTGATTTGGCTGTGTTGAGGACCTATTGGGGATACTTTAAAGCCTTTGTGACCATCCGGGTATTTTAGTAAAAACCTTTAGTTTATAATTACCCTTCAACCTCGGCAAGGTTGTCTTTGAGGTAGGCTGTGTTTAGCCTATTGGGGATACCCTTTAAAAGCCTTTTGTTTCCAATCCGGGGTATTTAGAAACCTTTAGTTATTTAATTACATTCAACCTCTGCACTTGTCTTTGCGTTTAGCTGTGTTGCGCCTATTGGGGATACTTTAAAGCCTTTGTTACCATCCGGGGTATTTAGAAACCTTTAGTTTAATTACTTAAAAACCTCTGCAGTTGTTCTTTGAGTTAGCTGTGTTGATCCTATTGGGCATACTTTAACAGCCTTTGGTACCATCAGGGGTATTTATAAACCTTTAGTTTAATTCGTCAAAAATTCAACCTCTCATCTGCAGTTGTCTTTGAGTTAAGCTGGTTTGAGGTCCTATTGGGGATACTTTAAAGCCTTTTGTTTCCATCCGGGTAGTTAGAAACCTTTAGTTTCATTACTTCAAAAAAACCTCTGCCAGTTGTCTTTGAGTTAGCTGTGTTGCGCCTATTGGGATACTTTAAAATCGCCTTTTGTTGACCATCAGGGGTATTTAGAAACCTTTAGTTTCGATACTCAAACCTCTGCAGTTTCTTTGAGTTAGCGGGTTTGATCCTATTGGGGATACTTTCAAGCCTTTGTTTACCATCAGGGGTGAGAAACCTTTAGTTTACTTCCTCATACTTTCACAGCCTCTGCAGTTGTCGTATGAGCGAGTTGTGGGCTGAACACTAAGTTTGGATAGGTAATTAGAAGAGTAACATAATTATATATTGAATACTAAGCGGCAACCCCAGGACTTGAAAGGGTTAAGGGGAGGCAGTTGGTTTTCGAGTCCTCCTCCCTCATGTTTAGCCCTATTAGTTATGAGATTTCAAGACATTCGCCCCATTAGTTTGGCGATTTTCAGAGACAGAACCGTTGTCCCCCATTTCTTTGGCAATATTAAGACCTTTCGTGCCATTTAGGTGTCGATTCTTTTCCTGGCGAGCGATAGCGAGCCTGTATTTAAAGAGATTAATTTTCTACCGAAAAATATACAAATTTATATCGAAGAGGGGTCTTGTGAGTGTTTTTTAAAGTTTGGTAGAGGTTTAGAGAGCAAACTAAACCCCTTCCTTAAACCATTGAGAGCCGAACCAGTAAATTATTGCTGCAACAATACCGCCTGATCTCCCTTAAGGAATGGGGGATGCCCTGCTTTAAAGAGGGTTGACCCGTGCTTAATAAAAAGGGGGTGAACCTGTTTTAAGAGGAGTGACCTGCTTTACTGGGGGGTGACCTGCTGTTAGAGGGGTTACCTGCTTTAAGGGGGTTGACCGCTTTAAGGAGGGGTTGAACCCTGCTTTAAAAGGGGGGGTGACCTTCTTTAAGAGGGGTGACCCTCTGCTTTAAGGGGGGTTGACCTAGCTTTAAGAGGGGGGTGGACATGCTTTAAGGGGATGTGACCTTGCTTTAAGGGGGGTGCCCCTGGCTTTAAGGGGGTGACCCCTGCTTTAAGAAGTGGGGTGACACCTGCTTAATAGGGGGTGACCCTGCTTTAAAGGGGGGTGACCCTGCTGTAAGGAGGGGGGTGGACCTGCTTTCAGGTGGGTGACCTGCTTTAAGGGGGTGA
>CM064559.1:3118162-3173162 GCA_032716605.1 Paralithodes platypus
CTGGCTTGTATCCATTCGGACCCATTCACAACTATTTTAAGACGTTTATCCCCATCTAGGTTTACGATTTCTTCCTGGCGAGCGATAGCGAGGCCAGCATTATATGAAGGAATACGGCTTCGCCGGAAACATTTTTCCTATCGAGAAAATGTAACAAATTTAGCCTGCTGTCAAAACAAAAATTAAAAATATGTGGCTTCTCGCTACCGCGCACCAGTAAAAAAATTGACACCTCGTGATGGGGATAAAAGTCTTAAAACAGTTGGCTGAATGGGGCCAGGGCTACAAGCCAGAGAAAGAGAGGGGAAAAGGACAGAACAAAAAAAGGTCACCCGACCCTTAGGGGAGACAGACCGTTGTTCTGGGGACCCATTCGTCCCTAACTGTTTAGCCCCACTAGTTTTGAGATTTTAAGACGTTGGTTACATTAGTTGAGGGATTTTATGACCTTTCAAACCCAATCTCTTTGTCAATATTAGGACCTTTCGTGCCATTTAGGTGACGATATTTCCTGGCGAGTGATAGCGGGACTGTGATTTTAGGAGGAATCGACCATGGTTCTACCGAAAAAGGTACAAAATCTATATTGAAGGGGGTGTCTCTAGGGGGTGTTTTATAAAGTTGTGATGGAGGTCTAGAGAGCAAACTAAACCCCTGCCTTAAACCATTGAGCCGAACAGGTAACTTATGATGCACAATGTACCGCCTGCTGAGCTGCCTTACGGGGAGGTATTTAGTTTGTTCCCTAGAATCCATCAAGCTTAAGAATTACAACTCCCCTAGAACCCTTTTAAAGATGGAATTGTACAATTTTTCGGTTTAGAAAAATGTCGATTCATACCTAAAATCAAAGGCCTCGCTATCGCTCGCCAGAAAAAAAATCGACAGCCGTAACGGCACGAACAGGTGTTAAAAATTGACAGAAAGAGGGCAAAAGGTCTTAAAATATCCAAACTACTAGGGCGAAGGTCTTAAAATCTCAAAAGCAATGGGCGGCTTAACATGATGGGAGAATGGGGTCCAGAAAAACTATATCCCTCAAGGGGCGATTCTGCCCCTTTAACCCAAGCGTGAGAGAGGTAAACAGCCACCCACACCCAAACGTTGACACCCCGTTGACCTTCGGCTCTGTTTATTAAGGGAGAGATCTCCACTTGAGGACATTTGTTTTTCCTTGACCCCTTTCTCCTCTATTGTTTAGCCCCAGTGCGTTTGATATTATAAAACGTTTCCCCTTTTTTTGCACAGTTAGTTGTAGCGGCGATTTTAACCCGAACTTTCACCCCATGACTTAAGACCTTTCGTGCAATTCAGGTGTCGATTTTATTCCTGGCGAGAGATAGCGAGACTGTTACTTTAGAGGAAACGGCCTTTGGCCGGGATAATTTTCTACCGAAAAATGTACAAATTTATCTCGAAAAGGTCTCAGGGCGGTGTAATTTTAAGATTGATGTGGGTCTAGGGAACAAGTCTAAAGACATCCCCTTAAGCGAGATCAGCCAACTTTTGGTTTGCCGCCATGTTGGTGCCGTGCAGATCCCCCAATGGACGGGGAAGATATTGTATTTAGTATCATGGAAGATTTTTTTTTTTTTTGTTTTTTTTTTTTTTTTTTTTTTTTTTTTTTTTGCTAGACGCTGTAATTCTCGAGAGGTGGCGCGCCATGAAACATTAGGGTTATAGTTGCCCGGGCCTTGACATCTACCAATAACATTGGACAGTGCGGGCGCGCTCCGCCGTTCATTTGATCAGCAGCCGACGCTGTAAAGCCTAAGCGGGAGGTTTTTAGTGTGTTTCATAGACTTCCATCAAGCTTGAAATTACACCCCTTTGGACCCCCTTTAAAGATAAATTTGTAAATTTTTCGGTAGAAAAGATGTCCCGGCCGAAGCGCCCCGGTTCCTCTTAAACCCCCGCCCCATTACCCCAGGCTCGTAATCGCCTTCTCGCAGGAAAGAAAAATCGAACCCTAAGATGGGAACGAAAGGTATTAAACGTTACATAAATGGGGTGAAACTTCTTAATAATCGCCAAATTAATGGGGCCGAACCTTTTATTTAGGCAAAACGTACTTAAATTCAAAAGCAAGGGGGCTAGAACATAAGGTGAGGAACAGGGGCCAACAGATAAAAAGAACCCAAAATCCGATCAAGTGTAAATCTCCCCTTAAGCCGGTCATCACACGAGCGCTTTTGCACTCAAACATTTTATACTTCAACACTGGTCTGGCAGCTTATGAGGTACGATCATTTTACACATTAGTGTAACCTATATTCCTCTACCATCAGTCTAGTTTCCGATACCAGGGCAAAACATATGCCCGATAATGTTTGGCCAAGAAAAATGTTGATCATGGAATGTTGGACTATTAAGAAGATCTCGTGTGATACATAGGCTCCCTTAAGGGGGGTGACTTGTTTGTGTTCTGTTCTTTTCTATCTTTCTTGGGCTTGGATCCATTTGGCCCCATTCAGGCTAGAATCTGTGTTAAGACGTTTACCACCATCCAGGTGTCAATTTCTTACTGGTCAGCGGTAGCGAGCCAGCATATTTTTATTTGTTTTGTGTGACAGCAGGGCTAAATGTGTATCATTTTTCGATAGAAAAATGTCTTCGGCGAAGCCGGATTTATTCATATATATGCTGGCTCGCTATCGCTCGCCAGGAAAGAAATCGATCACCTAGACTGTGGGATAAACGTCTTAAAATAGTTGGCTGAATGGTGGGCCGAATGGATACAAGCCAGAGAAATAGAGAAAAGGACAGAAAACATACAAAAAACCAGGTCACCCGCCTTAATCCGTCTAATGCCTCGACCAAATTATAGATCTTGTGGCCATGAAATGCCGAAAATTGGGGTCATGAAGATATGTGGAATTTAGAGAGGCAGTATATGACAGTTATTATGACCCATTGTGGCGCCAATATGGCAGAGGTTGGCTGATTTCTGGTTTAAGGGGGGGTCACCGGAGATTTATTTTATCGTTCTCTATGTTTCTCTCTTTCCCTGGCTTGTATCCATTCGGCCCCACTCATCTAACTGTTGTAAGGCCGTTTATCCCCATCTAGGTGTCGATGTCTTCCTGGCGAGCGATAGCGAGCCAGCATTGTATGGAGAAATTCCGGGGGTGGCTTCGCCGGGAGAAATTTGTCTATAGAAAAATGTACAAATTTAGCTTTGCTGTCAAAACAAAAAAAAATATATGATGCTGGCTCGCTACCGCTCGCCAAGGAAAATATTGACACATGGATGGGGGGTAAACAGCTTGAAAAAGTAGGATGAAGGGGGCCGAATGGATACAAGCCAAAGAGAGAGGGAGAGAAAGATAAAAAAAAAAAGGCGAGTGTGGGCTCACTTAATATCTCATAGTGTCAACCTCAGAGCCAGTACATACCATATTATCAACATGCATAACGCGTAGATTTGTTGGAATGAAAGTTGGAGCCACATCAAAAGGACATGATCCACAAAAGACATCATCATCAAAAGACATCAAAATACATCATCATCACAAAAGACATCAAAAGACATCAAAAGACATCCAAAATACATCATCATCAAAAAGATCATCAAAAAGACAGCACCATCAAAAGACATCAAAAGGACCTCAAAATACCATCCAATCATCAAAGGGAGCATCAACTAATACATCAAAAGACATCATCACAAAAGACATCAAAGGACCATCCATCATCAAAAGACATCAAAAGACATCATCACAAAAGACATCAAAAGACATCATCACAAAAGACATCAAAAGACATCAAAAGACATCATCAAAAGACATCAAAAGACATCAAAAGACATCATCACAAAAGACATCAAAAGACATCATCATCAAAAGACATCAAAAGACATCATCACAAAAGACATCAAAAGACATCATCACAAAAGACATCAAAAGACATCAAAAAACATCAAAAGACATCATCACAAAAGACATCATCATCAAAAGACATCAAAATACATCATCATCTTGGTTGATAAAGACAGTCAAAAGACCATCAAAAGACATCAAAATACATCATCATCAAGACGACATCAAAAGACAGCAAAAGACATCATCATCAAAAGTACATCAAAAGACATCAACTTACATCATCATCAAAAGAAAATCAAAAGACATCAAAAGACATCAAAATACATCATCATCAAAAGACATCAAAAGACATCTAAAGACATCATCATCAAAAGACATCAAAAGACGATCTATCACAAAAGACATCATCATCAAAAGACATCAAAAGACATCATCACAAAAGACATCATCATCAAAAGACATCAAAAGACATCAAAAGACATCGTCACATAAGATTTGACTGTAGCTTTGAGATTCTTTCAAGTAAATAACACCAAATGTGCCGCTGTGTTAACCCGTCAAGTGCTAGTTTATTTATAACAATACGCACGCCTTGAGCACACGCATTGTGCTTGAAAATTTGTAATCTGTTTATTTATTTATTTATTCTATTTTGTTTGCTAAATGGCCTTAATACACTGTATATGGAAAAGAATGAAAAGCATACATTATTCACTGGCCTCCATCGGTAAACAAATCTTTGTAATTTTTTGTTGTTGATGAATTAATGATAATATGTATCTAGGGCGGCTAACTCGGTAAAGCACTAGAGCAACGGTTGGGGAAATACTGCCATTATCTCCTTCTAGCATTACCCCTTTGCACGCACGTGTGGGACGATTGCGTCCTTGAACCCCATTATAGCGGGGCACGACTGAAGTCCGTATCCTTAAAGAAAAACAACCTTGGACTAATGTGGCGAGGCCCCGACTTTAGTCCGTGTGCAATTTTTGAGCAATAATGGTTGCTCTGAGAGAGAGTCGGAGCGATGGGAGGAGCGTATTCTGTTCATTGACCGCATCGGCACGGGGCCCGCGCATACTATTGACATTTACTCCACACACATTCCACCCTCCCTCCCTCACTCACACCAGGGAATTATGTGAAGGAAATTACGGCGTATTTTAGGGATTTTTGCACTCGTCTTGCACCGATCGTTGCAATATAACGCCGTGGTCGTAGAAGGAGGGTTCTGGTGTCATTGCGAAAGCTCAATTACGCCCTTTCAGGGATACATAATTGTGTTACGCTCTGGCTCTTGTTTATGCAAGAAAAAGAGAACGGAAACAAGGCCATTTAGGGTAAAAAAAAAAGGTGGGCGGGTAGTGGAAAAAAACTGCCACGGCCGCTCGTAAGGTGTTAAGGGATACTTTAGAGGTCATAAAGGTGTAACAGAACAAATAGGGATTTAGGGAAGACCTGCCTCGTATGGGCCAATAGTCCTTCTGCAGATCTCCATTTTCCTTATGTTCTTAAAACCCTTGTTACCATCAGGGTGGGTATTTAGAAACCTTTAGTTTACTGTTACTTCAACCTCTGCAGTTGTCTTTGAGTTTAGCTGTGTTGAGCCCTATTGGGGATACTTTAAAGCCTTTGTTACCATGCAGGGGTATTTGAGAAACCTTTAGTTTAATTTACTTCAACCTCTGCAGTGTCTTTGAGTTAGCTGTGTTGATCCTATTGGGGATAACTGTTAAAGCCTTTGTGACCATCAGGGTATTTAGAAACCTTTAGTTTAGTTACTTCAACCTCTGCAGTTGGTCTTCTGAGTTAGTTTGTGATTGAGCCTATTGGGAGATACATTAAAGCCGTGTTACCATCAGGAGGTATTTAGACAACCTTTAGTTTAGTTACTTCAACGCTCTGCAGTTGTCCTTTGGATTAGCTGTTGTTAGCCTATTGGGGATACTTTTAAAGCCTTTGTGACCATCCGTGTTATTTAGAAACCTTTAGTTTAATTACTTCAACCTCTGCAGTTGTCCTTTGATTTAGTTGTGTTGAGCCTATTGGGGATACATTAAAGCCTTTGTTACCATCCGGGGTATTTAGAAACCTTTAGTTTAATTACTTCAACCTCTGCAGTTGTCTTTTGAGTTAGCTGGTTGTTGAGCCTATTGGGGATACTTTTAAAGCCTTTGTGACCATCTCGGGGTTTTTAGAAAACCTTTAGTTTTAATTACTTCAACCTCTGCAGTTGTCTTTGAGTTAGTTGTTGTTGAGCCTATTGGGGATACATTAAAAGCCTTTGTTACCATCAGGGGTATTTAGAAACCTTTAGTGTAGTTACTGCACCTCTGCAGTTGTCTTGAGTGAGCTGTGTTGAGCCTATGGGGGATACTTTAAAGCCTTTGTGACCATACTCCGGGGTATTTAGAAACCTTTAGTTTAATTACTTCAACCTCTGCAGTGGTCTTTGAGTTAGTTGTGTTGAGGCCTATTGGGGGATACATTAAAGCCTTTGTTACCATCCGGGGTATTTAGAAACCTTTAGTGTAATTACCTTCAACCCCTCTGCAGTTGTCTTTGAGTTAGCTGTGTTGAGCCTATTGGGGATACTTTAAAGCCTATTGTTACCACATCAGGGGTATTTTAGGAAAACACATTTAGTTTTAATTACATTGCAACCTCTTGCAGTTGTCTTTGAGTTAGCTGTTGTTGAGCCTATTGGGGATACTTTAAAGGCCTTTGTTATCCATTCCGGTGGTATTTAGAAACCTTTAGTTTACTTACTTCACAACCTCTGACAGTTGTCTTTGAGTTAGTTGTGTTGAGCCTATTGGGGACTACATTAAAGCCCTTTGTTTACCATCCGGGGTATTTAGAAACCTTTAGTTTAATTACTTCAACCTCTGCAGTTGTCTTTGAGTTTAGCTGTGTTGTAGCCTCATTGGGGATATCTTTAAAGCCTTTGTTTACCATCAGGGGTATTTAGAAACCCTTTAGGTTAATTACTTAAACCTCTGGCAGTTGTCTTTGAGTTAGCTGTGTTGAGCCTATTGGGGATACTTTAAAGCCTTTGTTACCATCAGGGGTATTTAGAAACCTTTAGTTTAATTACTTCAACCTCTGCAGTTGTCTTTGAGCGAGTTGTGGGCTGAAAACTAATTTTGAAGAGGTAATTATGAGAGTAACATAATTATATATTGAATACTAATCGGCAACCCCTGGACTTGAAAGGGTTAAGGGGAGGCAGTTGGTTTTTCGAGTCCTCCTCCTCCCTCATGTTTAGCCCTATTAGTTATGAGATTTCAAGACATTCGCCCCATTAGTTTGGCGATTTTCAGACCTTTTGCCGCATTTCTTTGCAAAAATTGTATTAAGACCTTTCGTGCCATTTAGGTGTCGATTCTTTTCCTGGCGAGCGATAGCGAGCCTGTATTTAAAGAGATTCATTTTCTACCGAAAAATATACAAATTTATATTCGTAAGAGGGTTTGTGAGTGGTTTTTTTAAAGTTTGCGTAGCGTGGTTGGTTAGGAGAGCAAACTAAACCCCTTCCTTAAACCATTGAGCCGAACCAGTAAATTATGCTGCACAATACCGCCTGAGCTCCCTTAAGGGGGGTGACCTGCTTTAAGAGGGGTGACCTGCTTTAAGGGGGGGATGACCTGCTTTAAGGGGGTGACCTGCTTTAAGGGGGGTGACCTGCTTTTAAGAGGGGTGACCTGCTTTAAGGGGGGTGACGCTGCCTTTTAAAGAGGGGTGACCTGCTTTAAGGGGGGTGACCTGCTTTAAGAGGTTGACCTGCTTTATAGGGGGGTGACCTGCCTTCAAGAGGGGTGACCTGCTTTTAAGGGGGGTGACCTGCTTTAAGAGGGGTGGGACCTGCTTATAAGGGGGGTGTACCTGCTTTCAGAGGGGTGGACCTGCTTTAAGGGGGGTGACCTGCTTTAAGAAGGGGTGACCTGCTTTAAGGGGGGTGACCTCTTGCTTTATAAGGGGGGTGACCTGCCTTTAGGGGGGTGACCCGCTTTAAGGGGGGTGACCCGCTTTAAGGGGGGTGACCCGCTTTAAGGGGGGTGACCTGCTTTAAGGGGGGTGACCTGCTTTAAGAGGGGTGACATGCTTTTTGTTATTTCTGTCCTTTTCTCTCTTTCTCTGGCTTGTATCCATTCGGCCCCATTCAGCCAACTATTTTAAGACGTTTATCCCCATCTAGGTGTCGATGTCGGCCTGGCGAGCAGGATAGCGAGTAGCCAGCAGGTATGGAGGAATCCGGCTTCGCCGGAGAACTTTTTCTTTTCCGAAAATTTTACAAATTTAGCGTTGCTGTAAAACAAACAATAAAAAATATGCGGGCTCGCTACCGCTCACACAGCTAAGAAATTTGACACCTGGATGGGGAATAAACGTCTTGAAAACAGTAAAAAAAAAAAAAAAATGGGCTGAATGGGGCCAAATGGATACAAGCCAGAGAAAAGATAGAAAAGGACAGAACCAAAACAGGTCACGCCCCCCTTAACGGTCACCCCCCTTACACAGGGTCACCCCCCTTACCAGGTCCGCCACCCTTAAACAGGTCACCCTCCCTTAAACAGGGTCACCGCCCCCTTAACAGGGTCACCCCCCCTTAACCAGGTCACCCTCCTTAACAGGTCCCCCCCCCTTAACAGGTCACCCACCCGTAACAGCGGTCACCCCCCTTGAACAGGTCACCCCCCCCTTAACAGGGTCACCCCCCCTTAACAGGTCACCCCCCCTAACAGGGCACCCCCCCTTAACAGGTCACCCCCCCCCCTTAACGACAACATCTCGCAGATAGATTCTTCAGGTCAGCTATCTGCGAAAAGTTGTCAATAAAGTGCTCCTCCTTAGATGGTGTTTATAGTCATTCTGTCAACTTTTCCAAGCCGGAGTCACACGAGCCGTTTTTTTGAGCAATTTTTCCGGGCAATTATGGTCTGGCAGCTTCAAAAATTGACACTTTATCAGAATTCAGCCGCCTAACATCATCCACCTTCAGTCTAGTTACCGATACCAGTGCCAAAATGTCCCGAAATAATACCAGAAAAAACTTGCTCATGGAAAATTGACGGAAAAAACGCTCGTGTGACAGCGGCTTTATCTCAACATTATACCACAAGCTGCCAGACCAGTGTTGGCGGTACACGTTTAGGGAAAGAGTGCTAGTTTAATACCGGCTTTAGTATGATGAGAGGTTTATGCTGTTCCTCTCTCTCTCTCTCTCTCTCTCACTCACTCTCACTCTCTCTCTCTCTCTCTCTCTCTCTCTCTTGCTCTCTCGCCCCCTCTGTCTCCCCCCACTCCCGCGCGCGCGAGAGCAGCGCGTCGCTCCGGACCCCCCCACAGACCGCACCCTAAAGCAACCCAAACAGCCGCCGCGCCGCGCCGCGCGCGCGCGACCGCCGCAGCGACCGTGCCACCAAAGCGCCCCCGGCAGAACGCGCCGCGCGCGCGCTGCGCCCCCAGGACTCCACCAAAGTCGGTATCGACGTAGGAAAACGAGCTCTCTCTTCCTCCTCTCATCTCCCAAGTGATAACTCCCACCCCCAAGCACGCACCAGTAAAATATTCGGCGCTCTCAGCGGAACAGCCCAGGTACCTCCACCAAAGCACCCAGGATAGCATAACTCTCTCTCTCGCCTCTCTCCCTCTGCGCGCGCGACCCCCCAGAGACAGCCAACACAAAGCCAGACCACCTAAAGCCTCGCGCGCTCGCTCGAACCCTCCAGACGAACCTCCAGCCTAAAGCACCCCATTGAACTCTCCCTCTCTCTATCTCTCTACCCCCATATACCTCCACCAAAGCACCGCCATAACCGCCCTCTCTCTCGCGTCTCCTAACCCCCATATACCTCCACCACAAGACCCACATAACATCCCTCTGATCTCTAACCCATATACTCCCCAAAGCACCCCATACCAGATCTCTCTCTCTCTCAGCTCCCTCTCCTCTCTCTACCCACCATAATACCTCCACCAAAGCACCCCCATAACCTCCCTCTCTCTCTCTCTTCTAACCCCCATTAGACCTCCACCAAAGGGACCCCATAACCTCCCTCTCTCTCTCTAACCCATATACCTCCACCAAGCACCCCATAACATATCTCTCTCTCTCTACCCCCCATATATACTCTCACCAAAGCACCCCATAACCTCCCTCTCTCTCTCTCTCTCCCCCGCCCCATATACCTCCACCAAAGCACCCACATAACCTCCCCGCTCTCCTCTCTCTCTAATCCCATAGACCTCCACCAAAGGAACCCCATAACCTCCCTCTCTCTCTCTCCTCTACCCCCCATATACCTCCACCAATAGCACCCATAAACCTCCCCTCTCCTCTCTCTCTCTAACTCCCCATATACCTTCCACCAAATGACCCACATAAACCTCCCTCTCTCGCTCTCTCTAACTCCCATTATACCTCCACCAAAGCACCCCATAACCTCCCTTCTCTCTCTCTATACCCCACATAATTACCTCCACCAAGCACCCCATAACCTCCCTCTCTCTCTCTCTCTACCCCCATATCTCTCCACCAATACCCCAGAACCTCCCTCTCCCTCTCTCTCTCTAACTCCCATATACCTCCACCAAAGCACCCCATAACCTCCCTCTCTCTCTCTCTCTACCCCCATATACCTCCACCAAAGCACCCCATAACCTCCCTCTCTCTCTCTCTCTAACTCCCATATACCTCCACCAAAGGACCCCATAACCTCCCTCTCTCTCTCTCTCTCTCTACCCCCATATACCTCCACCAAAGCACCCCATAACCTCCCTCTCTCTCTCTCTCTACCCCCATATACCTCCACCAAAGCACCCCATAACCTCTCTCTCTCTCTCTACCCTCCGCTCTTCACCTCTCTCTCCTCTCTCACCTCTCCTCCTCTCCCCCTCTCTCGCTCTCTCTCTATCGCTCATCTCTCTCCACTTCCTCTACCTCTCTCTCTCTCTCTCTCCACCCCCCTAACTTCCACCTCCCCTCTTCTCCCACCTCCACTCTCTCACCTCTCCCCTCTCTCATCCGCCTCTCTCTTCCCGAACCTCTCCTCCCATCCTCCTCTCCCCCCCCTTAATCTCTCTCTCTCTCTCTCCCCCTCATCCTCCTCTCCCTCTCCCTCTCTCTCTCTCTCTCTTTCCTCCCTAGACCTCCTTCTCCTCTCCGCTCCCTTCTCTCTCTCCTTCTCTCCTCCTCTCTCTCTCCCCTATCTCCTTCTCTCTATCCCTCTCTCCTCTCCTCTCTTCTCTCTCTCCCCCCCCTCCTCCTCGCACCCTCTCTACCCCCCTATATCTCTCCCCCTCGCTCTCCTCTCTCTCCCTCTCTCCCTCTCTCTCTCTCTCTCTCTCTCTCCTCTCTCTCCCCCTCTCCCTCCACATCCCTCTCTCTCTTCTCTCTCCCTCTCTACTCTTCTCTCCTTTCCTCTTCTCCCTCTCTCCCTTCCTCTCTCTCTCTCTCTCTCTCTCTCTCTCTCTCTCTCTCTCCCTTCTCTCTCTCTCTCTCTCTCTCCCTCTCTCTCACTCACTCACTCTCTCTCTCTCTCTCTACCCCCCACATACCTCCACCAAAGCACCCCATAACTTCGGCAGTAAAATTCTTAACATTGTGTTCATAGACCGACATTCAAGTGATCTGCCAGTTAAGGGAGCCCACCTCGCTTGTGTTCTCTTTCTCTCCCTCTCTCTTTGGCTTGTATCCAATCGGCCCCATTCAGCCAACTGTTTTAAGACGTTTATCCCCACCCAGGTGTCGATTTCTTCCTGGCGAGCGATAGGGAGCCAGTATTGTATGGAGAAGAATTATGTCGATTAAGAAATCAGATGGATTAATTAAGGGGAGATCTCCACTTGAGAGATTATTTTCTTGACCCCTTTCTCCCTCATGGTTAGCCCCATTGTTTTTGAGATTTTAAGACGTTTGCCCCCATAAGTTTGGTGATTTTAAGAATTTCCGCCCCATTCTGTCAATTTTAAGACCTTTCGTGCAATTTAGGTGTCGATTTTATCCTGGCGAGCGATAGCGAGCCTGTAATTTAAGAGTAACCGGCCTTCGGCCGGGAAATTTTCTACCGAAAAATGTACAAATTTATCTTGAAAGGGGGTCAAGGGGGTGACATTTTAAGATTGCTGGAGGAGTAGGAAACAAACTAGAAACCTCCCCTTAATGAACAATGCATTATTAATCTTAACCCTCTCAAGCTCCAATACGCGTTTGTGTTGTGTTTTCTGGCTACTATTAGACGATTTTATCCAGCTTAGTAACGGTGTGTGGAAGTCAGAGGGTTGATGGGGATAGTATTGACCCTTTTCATACCCACAGATCCTTCCTAAGCTGCAGAAAATCGTCTAATGATAGCCAAAATAAACTGCTCCAACGCGTCAGAGCTTCAAGGGGTTAGGGGGAGATTAAAGTTTGCTCCCCAGACCTCCATCATGCTTAAGGGAGCCCACCTCGCTTTTTTTTTTTCTCTTTCTCGCCCTCTCTCTTTGGCTTGTATCCATTCGGCCCCATTCAACCTACTGTTTTAACACGTTGACCCCCATCCAGGTGTCAATATTTTCCTGGCGAGCGGTAGCGAGCCAGTATATATATATATATATATATATGTTTTGACTGCAGGTTAAATTTGTACATTTTTCGATAGAAAAATGTCCGGCGAAGCCGGATTTCTCCATACAATGCTGGCTCGCTATCGCTCGCCAGGAAAAAATAGACACCTAGATGGTGATAAACGTCTTAAAACAGTTGGCTGAATGGGGCCGAATGGATACAAGCCAGAGAAAGAGAGAAAAGGAGAGAAAAAAAACCGGTAACCCCCATTAAAAATAAAGCCCCTCCAATAAATCTGTACATTTCTCGGTAGAAAAATATTCCGGCCGAAGTCCTATTCTTCTTAAGGGGGGATGGGACTGGGGTTTTCTGGACCACTTTCTCCCTCATGTTTAGCCCCATTAGTGTTCAGATGTTAAGATGTTTGCCCCATTAGTTAGTCAATTTTAAGACCTTTCGCCCCATTTCTTCGTCAATATTTAGACCTTTCGTGCTATTTAGGTGTCAATTTTTTCCCCTGGCGAACGATAGTGAGCCTGTAATGTTGGAAGAACCGGCCTTCGGCCGGAACATTTTTCTAACGAAAAATGTACAAATTAATCTAGAAGGCGGATCTAATGGATGTTTTTTTAATTTGGTGGAGGTCTAGGGAGGACACTAGCAAAAAAAAAAAAAAAATACATGCAAAAATTGCCCAAAAAGTGAACCATCCCCCCATAAATTGCAGGCTACCTATCGCTCGCCAGGTTCAAATCGACACCTACATGGCACGAAAAGTCTTAATCTTGACAAAGAAATGCAACGAAGGTTTTCAGATCGCTAAACTAATGGTGTGAACGTCTTAAAACCTCCATGTCAATGAGGCTTAAGGGGAGGTATTTAGGTTGTTCCCTAGACCTCTATCAAGCTCAAAACTACACCCCCTAGACCCCCTTTCAAGATAAATTTGTAAATTTTTCGGTAGAAAAATGTCCCGGCCAAAGGCCGGTTCCTCTTAAATTACAGGCTCGCTATCGCTCGCGAGGAAAAAATCGACACCTAAATGGCACGAAAGTTCTTAAAATTGACAGAAATGGGGCGAAAGTTCTTAAAATCGCCAAACTAAAGGGGGCGAGCGTCTTAAAATCAAAAAAGCAATGGGGCTAAACATGAGAGAGAAAGGGGTCCAGAAAAAAATCCCTCAAGTGGAAATCTCCCCTTAAGAAACACACCCAAGGATCCCCCCTTCTCCCTTCTCGACGAATTTGT
The DNA here is from genome assembly GCA_032716605.1 of Paralithodes platypus. Lineage (NCBI taxonomy): Eukaryota > Metazoa > Arthropoda > Malacostraca > Decapoda > Lithodidae > Paralithodes > Paralithodes platypus. The sequence continues at coordinate 3,131,783 of CM064559.1, forward strand.
ACATTTGTCGGTAAACGCTCACCAGGAAACAAGCGACACCTAAATGGCCACGAAAAGGTTATAATATGGCGAAATGTCTTAAAATCGCCTCACTTTTGGGGCTAAAGATGAGGGAAAGGGGTGGGGGGGTGTCCTTATACCCCTCCATGTAAATATTTTCCTCCCTCCCAAGATTCGATGACGCGTTTCTTTTCGGGTGTCAGAGGGTTAAATGTGATTGTCCTTACGAGTTTGTTCGGGTTCCTGGCTGTTATTGGACGATTTTATTCAGATTAGGAAGGGGGTGTATGGATGTCAGAGGGTTAATTGAGATTGTCCTTACAATTATTTTCGGTTCCTGCTATAATTAGGCGACTTTATTCAGATTAGGAAGGGTGTGTATGGATATCAGAGGGTTAATTGAGATTGTCCTTACAATTTTTTTTCGGTTTCCTGGGTATTTAACGATTGCATTAAAACTTACGAAGGGTGTATGGAAGTCAGAGGGTTAATTGCCACAAGCTTGCCCCCTTCTCATGCCCGCAGGTCCTTCCTAAGCTGTATAAAATCGTCTAATGATAGCCAGAATAAACGGTCAAAATGCTTCATAATCTTGAAAGGGTTATACATTCGAGATATTTCCCCCCTCTAGCGGCCGATTTCACGACACTAAAGGGGAAGATTTATTATTTTTTTCTGGACCGCCTTCTCCCTCATGTTTAGCCCCATTAGTTTTAATATTTTAAGACGTTTGTCACATTAGTTTGGTGATTATATGACCTTACGCCCGATTTCTTTGTCAATATCAAAACCTTTCATGCCATTTAGGTGTGGTGATTTCCTGGTGAGCAATAGCGAGTCTGTAATTTAGGAGAAATCGGCCTTCGGCCGGGACATTTTTCTACCGAAAAATGTACTAATTTATCTCAAAGGGGAGCCATGGGGCATTTCTTTAACCCATTGACTGCGGGAAACGTTCTGGAACGTCCTGATAATATAAGGCAATTTACAGGCTCTTAAAGCCTCTTAAACCCTGTAGAATCGAGTGCGAGGGAGCGGGAGCGCGAACGGCCACAAGTCCTTCCTCCAGCCAGCTGGCCGCGGCACTGAGGACTCTGAGCCATGCTCTCACGAGATATACAGCGCTGCCAAAGGCAAATGTAGCGCAACATTAGCGATAATTGCTCATACTAGCGAATGTCTATGGTAGCGCTGCGGGTGAAGCCCGCAGCGCTACAAAGCTCGTTTTGGAGTAATTTTGAAACTATTTTCATTTAGTTTTTGGCTGAATAAATTTAATTTCATTCAGACACTTGCCTAATCAATCAGGAGTGCCTCAATGAGCCCTAATATGGCGGAATGGCTTTAGTATGTTTGTTATTAGTCTGTATACGTCGTCGAGGGGTCCCCCGACTGGGTGCGAACATGATATACATGCTAGGACGTACTACCACACCCACTAAATGTCCGCCTTGGCTGGGATCGAACCCAGGTTAAGCAGATTCACACGTGAGTGTGCTCTCCACTCGATCGCCACGGCTGTTGTTGTAGTTCCTCAGACTACAAATGTTGTAGTTCCCCAGACTACAAACGCCAAACAGTCCTGAGTCCGGTAGACCGAAGCCGCTCCAGACACTTGAGCCCCTGAAGGGGCCAGGGAGAGATGAGAGCTGTCTGAGAGGGCAGCAGGGGAGGGGATCATCAGCCCACAGGCTTGCACCCCCGGGCCAATGCCCCAACGGACTGCAGCCCCCTTTGCAGTGCCACCCTATCGGGTTATCTCGCCAGCACCTCTGTCTCGGTGAGTAGGTGAATTTTACAAGGGGAGGAGGATTCCCAGCCCCCTGCCCTTAAAAAGAGACAGACAAAAATGTTTAAGGTAGCGTAGAGGATGTCAAGCCTCACTGTGGATAGGACCAAGGTATATAGACTACATAATCTACATACTGTATATCTTGGATAGGACCATACTTCACCCATGAGATGATGACATAGTAGTTGACGTAACGGGTTGTGTGGTAGAGTGACCCTGTGTGTATGTGTGTGTGTGTGTGTGTGTGTGTGTGTGTGGTAGAGTGGTGCTGTGTGTGTGTATATGTGTGTGTGTGTGTGGTAGAGTGACCCTGTGTGTATGTGTGTGTGTGTGTGTGTGTGTGTGTGTGTGTGTGTGGGTGGTAGAGTGACCCTGTGTGTGTGTGTGTGTGTGTGTATATGTGTGTGTGTGTGTGGTAGAGTGATCCTGTGTGTGTGTGTGTGGTAGAGTGATCCTGTGTGTGTGTGGTGGAGAGTGACCCTGTGTGTGTGTGTGTGTGTGGTGTAGAGTGATCCTGTGTGTGTGTGTGTGTGGTGTAGAGTGATCCTGTGTGTGTGTGTGAGTGTGTGAGTATGTATGTGTATGTGAAGGTCAGCGGGCACTATACAGCCGGTTTATCTTTATTATCTAGAGACAACTGGCCTGAATAAACGCGGGAGGTTCAAAGTAAACCCCCCTATAGTAACAAGGAGATAAGCCAACCTTCGCCATTTTGGGGATTCTAGGTTTTTTTTAAGGGAGCCCGGCCACCTCGCTTTTTTTGTTCTTTTTCTCTCCCTCTCTCTTTGGCTTGTATCCATTCGGCCCCATTTAGCCTACTGTTTTAAGACGTTTACCCCCATCCAGGTGTCAATATTTTACTGGCGAGCGGTAGCGAGCCACCATATATATATTTTTGTTTTGACAGCAAAGCTAAATTTGTACATTTTTCGATAGAAAAATTTCTCCGGCGAAGCCGGATTCCTCCATGGAATGCTGGCTCGCTATCGCTCGCCAGGAAGAAATCGACACCTGGATGGGGATAAACGTCTTAAACCAGTTGACTGAATGGGGCCGAATGGATACAAGCCAGGGAAAAAGAGAGAAAAGGAGAGGAAGATAAAAAGAAAAGCCAGTGACCTCCCTTAACCTCTCTTCACACTTAAGGGGAGATCTCCACTTGAGGGATTTTTTCTGGACCGTTTTCTCCCTCATGTTTAGCCCCATTGCTTCTGAAATTTTAAGACGTTCGCCCTAGTAGTTTGGACATTTTAAGACATTTTGCCCCATTTCTGTCAATTTTAAAACCTTTCGTGCCATTACGGTGTCGATTTTTTCCTGGCGAGCGATAGCGAGCCTGTAATTTAAGAGCAACCGGCCTCCGGCCGGGACATTTTTCTACCGAAAAATGTACAAATTTATCTTGAAAGGGGGTCTAGGGGGTGTAATTTTAAGCTTGATGGAAACGTAGGGAACAAACTAAATACCTCCCCTTAAATATATTCACACCATAATACACACTCGGCACTGCTGGTATAAAAAATATTCTTTGTGTTTTGGAATATAATTGTACCCCATTAAAAAAAAAAAAAAAAAAAATCCGTTTTCGTTTTTTTTTCTTTTCTATGTGGTTGAGGGAGACAAAAGGCAAAACTGCCTGTGACGAGTGCCTCCCTCAGAGTTGAAAGAGTGACAGGGCCAAAGTCAAGGAATGTAAAATGCCTGGACTCACTGAGTTTGAAGCAATTTAAGGGGAGGCAGACCGTTTTTCGGGACCCCCTTCTCCCTAATGTTTAGCCCCACTAGTTTTGATATTATAAGACGTTCGGTCCATTAGCTTGGCGATTTTAACACCTTACGCCCCATTTCGTTGTCAATTGTAAGATCTTTCGTGCCATTTAGGTGTCGATTATTTTGCTGGCGAGCGATAGCGAGCCTGCAATTTTAAGAGGAACCGGCCTTCGGCCGGGAATTTTTTCTACCGAAAAATTTACAATTTTTTCTTGAAGGGGGGTCTAGCGGGTGTTTTTCTAAGCTTGATGGAAGTTTAGGGAGGAAACTAAACAAATATATGAATAAATGAATTAATAGACCAAACAAACGGCCAGTCTCCCCTTAAGTCATAGGATGAGGGAAAGATGGACTCGGGGGGAGAGAGTTACTGCACCAAAAATGGCGTTCAGAGGAAATGTTGTCCGATCTTGCTCCCTACAGTGTGTCTTAGTTGAGAGAGGCTTACATGGTCACCCCTATCAAGAAAAAAAAAAAAAAAAAAAAAAAAAAATTATGATGCGCCGATGGGCCGCCAAGGAAAATATACTTCCTCTGCAGAATCACTCTAGCCCGGGCTAAGCCGACACTTAAGGGGGTCACCGGCTTTATTTCTGTCTTTCACTCCTTTTCTCTCTTTCCCTGGCTTGTATCCATTCGGCCCCATTCAGCTAACTGTTTTAAGACGTTTATCCCCATCCAGGTGCCGATTTCTTCCTGGCGAGCGATAGCGAGCCAGCATTATATGGAGAAATCCGGCTTCGCCGGAGAAATTTTTCTATCGAAAAAATGTACAAATTTAGCTTGCTGTCAAAACAAAAATATATATATGCTGGCTCGCTACCGCTCGCCAGGAAAATATTGACACCTGGATGGGGGTAAACGTCTTAAAACAGTAGGCTGAATGGGGCCGAATGGATACAAGCCAAAGAGAGAGGGAGAGAAAGAGAAAAAATGCAAGGTGGGCTCCCTTAAGATAATTCAAACCGGGAGACATTGACTCACACACACACACACACACACACACACACACACACACTTTACTCAAACAAGCATTGCGTGTAATGAACACCTCCGCCGCCTGTGCATGTGTATAGGTAGCGCCAACGAACTTGGCAATCATTTCGACCCCTTAACTTCTCATAACTCAAAATTAATGAAAGCAATCGAGCTGACATTTCTATCATTTGGGAAGAGCCCACCAGGCAATAGTTGTGGATATTTACAGCCAGTTTGCTCTAGGCCCTTTTGAGTTATGAGAAGTTAAGGGGAGGTATTTAGTTTGTTCCCTAGACCTCCATCAATCTTAAAATTACACCCCCTTGAGTCCCTTTCAAGATAAATTTGTACATTTTTCGGTAGAAAATTGTCCCGGCCGAAGGCCGGTTCCTCTTAAATTACAGGCTCGCTATCGCTCGCCAGGATAAAATCGACACCTGAATGGCACGAAAGGTCTTATTATGGGATGAAAGTTCTTAAAATCGCTAAACTAATGGGGCAAACGTTTTATAATATCAAAAGCAATGGGGCTAAACATGAGGGAGAAAGGGGTCAAGAAAAAAATCCCTCAAGTGGAGATCTCCCCTTAAGGGGTCAAGATTACTGTCAAGTTCGCTGGTGCTACCTATAGTACCCAAGTAGCCCGCTTCCCAGGTGGACAGAAAGTTACACAGAGTTACAAGGAATAGTTATTATCTCGGTGACTTGCGGGCCATTCCGAGGAGATCCTCGAAGTGGAAGGACAGATATTGTTTGATGCACTACACTCATTGCAAAGTGTGAAAAAAACTCTACACTCATTGCAAAGTGTGAAAAAAACTCTACACTCATTGCAAAGTGTGCAAAAAACCTATCTACTCTCTTCTTGAACTGTTTACAACTTATGAGGAAAGTTTGTTCCAGGTAGAACATGCCTTATATAAGAAAAAAGCAGTGTCCACAAACCCTTATGCTGAACCTTTTCAACTCTAACTTCCAGCCATGGTTGCGTGTTGTATTCATCTGGCATTAAAAAAAAAAAAAAAAAAAAAAAAATCCTTCATTCTATATATTTTTTTCCAGATGAGGCACAAACTCGAAAATTCCGAATATAAACATGTATAATAATTAAGGGGAGGCAGACCGTTTTTCGGGACCTCCTTCTCCCTAATGTTTAGCCCCACTAGTTTCCAGATTATAAGACGTTCGGCCCATTGGTTTGGCGATTTTAACACCTTTCACCCCATTTCGTTGTCAATTTTAAGACCTTTCGTTCCATTTAGGTGTCGATTATTTCCTGGCGAGCGATAGCGAGCCTGCAATTTTAAAAGGAACCGGCCTTCGGCCGGGAAATTTTTCTACCGAAAAATGTACAAATTTATCTTGAAGGGGGGTCTAGGGTTTTTTTTTCTAAGCTTGATGAAGGTCTAGGGAGGAAACTAAACAAGTATATGAATAAATGAATTAACAGACCAAACAAACGGTCAGTCTCCCCTTAATAAATAGAATAAATATAAATTAACGCAACAAACCCACAAAAACTAATTCTCCGTTTTCTTTCTTTCCAGATTGTTAAGCCGAGCTTCTAAATGGTTATCAAGGCGAGGAACAGTTAAGGGAGCCCACCTCGCTTCTTTTGTCTCTTTCTCTCCCTCTCTCTCTCTCTCTTTGGCTTGTATCCATTCGGCCCCATTCAGCCTACTGTTTTAAGACGTTTACCCCACTCCAGGTGTCAATATTGTCCTGGCGAGCCGTAGCGAGCCACCATATACAGTATATATATATATATAATATTATATATATATATATATATATATATATATATATATATATATATATATATATATATACCCGGTATATACAGTATAATATATACCGGTATATATATATATATATATATATTTTTTTTTTTTTTTTTTTTACAGTAGGCAAAATTTTTACATTTTTCGATAGAAAAATTTCTCCGGCGAAGCCGGATTTCTCACTACAATGCTGGCTCGCTATCGCTCCTTAGGAAGAAATCGACACCTGAATTTTTGTTTTCTATGTGAATGAGGGAGACAAAAGGCATAACTGCCTGTAGCGAGTGCCTCCCTCAGATTTCAAAGTGTGACAAGGGACGTTCGAGCTAAAATGCCTGGACACACAGAGTTTGAAGCAATTTAAGTTATAGGAAGAAGAAAGACTGATTCTGGGAGAGAGTTCCAGAGCTCAGCAGTTGAATAGAAGAAAGTCTGAGAATAGCGTTTCACTCTTGGGTTGGAGAGTAGCACAGAGTAGGGGTGGAATTGTGTTGCAAAGGCGGCTACGTAGAAGAGGTGGTATACACTGGGAAAGCTCCAAGGAACACTGATTATTGTAGTAGCGATAGAATAGTGAGAGAGATGCAACATTGCGGTGAAGAGAGAGAGACTGCAGAGAGTTAGTGAGTGGACGGGAGTTAATGATACGAAAGGCTTTCCTTTCTACTTTATCTAGGAGTGCGGTGTAAGAGGATCCTCCCCACACATGTGAACAATACTCAATACAAGGACACACTGTGCCCATGTACAGAGCAAGAAGCTGCGCAGGGGTAAAGAACCCCTTGAGGCGGTTGAGCACACCCAGCTTCTGGGAGGCTGCCTTAGCGAGACTGGTAATATGGTCTTTCCAAGTGAGAGCAGAAGAAAAAGAGACACCAAGAACATTGAGAGAAGATGAAGGGTTGATATTTGTATTGTTGAAGAATAAGGGATAGTCCTCTGGAGGTTCCTGACGGGTAGTAAGATGGATAAATTGAGTTTTGGAAGCATTAAAGGCAACAAGGTTTTCTCTATCCCAATTGGAAATAGTAGCTAGATCAGAAGATAAGTATTTTATGGCTTCATTACGTTTACTTTTGAGGGACTCCTGGCTGGGGCGTTCTGGAAAACTAATGGAGTAGTGTAAGGTCTGCATAATTATGAATGGATGGGACTGGAGGTACAGTTGAGAAGATCATTTATGAAAATTAGAAAGAGAATAGGAGATAGGACAGAGCCCTGAGGAACACCGGAGTTGATAGGATGAGGAAATAAGCGATGGCCGTCCACAACCGCAGCTATGGAACGGGCGGAAAGGAAATTAGAGACAAAGGCACAGATGGAGGGATAGAAACCGAAGGAGGGCAGTTTGGAAATTAAAGATTTGTGCCAGACTCTATCGAAGGCCTTCGATATGTCTAGTGCAACAGAAGAAGTCTCACCGAAGTCCCGAAAGTTGGATGACCAAGAGTTAGTAAGATATGAAAGAAGATCACCTGTAGAGTGACCCTTAAGAAAGCCATACTGGCGATCTGAGAGCAGATTATGAGAAGAGAAATGCTTAAGAAATTTGGAAGCATGAATGGTTTCAAAAACTTTAGCGATACAAAAGATGAGAGCAATTGGACGATAGTTGGAAGGTTGAGAGCGGTCACCCTTCTTTGGGACAGGTTGAATGAGAGCAAACTTCCAGCAAGAAGGGAAGACGTTAGAGGAGAGACAGAGACGAAAGAGTTTGCCTAGGCAGGGAGTCAGCACGGAAGCGCAGTTTTTAAGTACAACAGGAGGAAAAAAAACACCGTCCGGACCGTACGCCTTCTTAGTGTTAAGCCCAGAGAGGGTAGAAAGTACATCTTTAGAAGAGATTAGGATATTAGGCATAAGTAGGAGAGAGGGGGGTGGAGAGGGAGGAATAGCACCGGAATCATCCAAGGTGGAGTTTCTGGCAAAAGTTTGAGCAAAGAGTTCAGCTTTGTCAGAGGAAGAAGTGATGGTTGTGTCATCAGAGTGGAAAAAGGGAGGGAAAGACGAGGAAGAAAAGTTGTTGGAGAGGTTTTTGGCTAGATGCCAGAAAGCTTGGGAAGAGCTAGAGTTGGATAGTTCAGTGCATTTATTATTGATGAAAGAGTGCTTGGCGAGTCGAAGAACAGATTTGGCTCGAAAGGCAGAAACATAGGATGAATGAGATTCTTGAGTTTTAAGGCGTCGGTACCATCTGAATGCTTCCTCCTTGTTGTGGACAGCAGTAGAACAAGCGTGAGTAAACAAAGATTTTTTGGCATTGGACTGAGAGAAAGAAAATGGAATGTACGCTTCCATGCCCGAGAGGATTACCTCGGTAATGCGTTCAGTACTCTCCGAGGGTCCTCGGCCACGGAAGCAGAAGTCATTCCATGGGAAATCAAAGAAGTACTGCCAGAGAGCCTCCCAGTCGGCAGCGCCAAAGTGCCACAAGCGCCGCCGGCTGGAAGGATCGGATGGCCGTACCTTAAGAGATAGGACAGGTGACGGAGATAAGTTTATGGTCGGAGGAGCCCAAAGGAGAGAAAAGATTGACAGTATAAGAAGAAGGGTTAGAAGTCAGAAATAAGTCAAGAATGTTGGGCCGATCTCCGAAGCGATCCGGGATACGGGTGGGTTGCTGGACCAGCTGCTCTAGGTCATTTATGATAGAAAAGACGTAGGCTTGTTCACCAGGTTGGTAAGTAGAGTGAGAGGAGAGCCATTGGCTGTGGTGAACGTTGAAATCTCCTAAGATGGAGATTTCAGAGAAGGGAGAGATAGATAGAATGTGTTCCACTTTAGAGTTTAGATAGTCGAAGAATTTGGGAAAGTCGGTAGAGTTAGGGGAAAGATAGACAGCACAGAAATATTTAGTATGAGAATGACAGGATAGTTTGAGCCATAAAGTTGAGAATTCAGAGGAGTCGAAATCGGGAACACGAGAGCAAGTGAGTTTGTTGTGCACGTATGCACAACATCCGCCTTTGGCTTTGAAACTAGGATAGAGAAAGTAGGAGGATACAGAGAAGGGGCTGCTGGAAGTTGTCTCAGAAACCTGGGTTTCGGTGAGGAAAAGAAGATCAGGTTTGGAGGAGGAGAGATGGTGTTTGACAGAGTGAAAATTAGAGGAAAGGCCACGAATAATGCAAAAGTTGATAGTAAGAGTGACAGGCCGTGGTCCAGAGCATTTAGAGGGGTCGTCAGGGGAAGGTCTGGCATGTGTGGGGGTATTTATGGTCCACACCCCCCCCCCCTCCCCCCCCCCCTCGGGGACTCCGAGGCTGGGCCTGTGTTCATAATTTTTTTATAATTTTTGAAGGAGGAAGTGTGGTGTACATGTTAAGTGTAGTGAAGTAGATAGGAGGAGGAGGTGTTTGTGAGAGCATGCTGGACTACTCTCAGTGTAAGTGAGGCACAAAGAGAATCAGTAAGAGAAGCCAAGCAAATGAAACAGGAGTTCCAGCGATTCCTTATCAAATGCCCACAGCCTCTCCTGGGTATAGCCCTGTTCGATTGGTGCCTACAATCTACCCCCATTTCCCCTATTAGTCGCCTTGTACGACACGCAGTAGGACGTGTGGGGCATATTCTTGTTTGCCTCCATCATAAGATGGAGGCCCCCTTACCCCCAGGGGATAAACGTCTTCAAACAGTTGGCTGAATGGGGCCGAATGAATACAAGCCAGGGAAAGAGAGAAAAGGAGAGAAAGATTAAAACAAAGACGGTGACCCCCCTCAAGACAAGCTCCTAAATGGTTATCTAGACGATGAACACTTAATAAAACAAGTGTACATGAACCCACTTAAGTGTACATGAACCCACTTAAGTGTACATGAACCCACTTAAGTGTACATGAACCCACTTAAGTGTACATGAACCCACTTAAGTGTACATGAACCCACTTAAGGAGGAACGCGTTGCTGGACACAGTTGGGCTTAGAGGGGAACTTTTATTTAGTAATTATTTATTTACTTATATACTGTATATACAGTATAATATATATACATATATATAATATATCTATATATATATATATATAATATATATTATATATATATATATATATTAATATATATATATTATATTATATATATATATATAATTATATATATATATACAGTATATATAATTATTATATATATATACTGTATATACTGTATATAGCTCGGGGGGGGGGGGGGGGGGGCCTATTTCTGACCGAAAAATGTACACATATATCTGGACTTGGGAGTATTTCCTTAAGCTTGATGGAGGTCTAAGGAGAAAAGTAGGAGGCTTAGGGCTGCAAGGTTGTGAGATTAAAATTAATGGCGATTTTCCCAACAGTGTAAACACAACAGATATATAATTTAAAGACAAAAACAAGTGGAGTTTCCTACCAGTGCATAAATATAAGACAACAACAAAATAATTCCTCGAAAAAACTAAGCAATGTGTGATCGTTTTAACAGTTTAACAGTTTAACAGCGATCTTTTTAACAGAAAACTCAAACTCAAAAGCAAGCGATAACCTTTCAAACGGCGAAGAAACAAATGAAAATAACTCAAAGACATAGAAAACGAAGAACTTGCTTACAGAGAATCCGGAAGTAAAAGCAAGCGGTCATCTTTTCCAACAGGGCAAACAAGTTAAACCACTCCTAGACGAAAAGCAAGTCAGAAAACATGACTTGGCTTGTGGTCCTGCTGCAGTTGGGAGTCTTCTTCTTGGCGTCTTCACCTTCTGTTGCTCAGGTCTGTAAAGTTCTCTTGTGTTTATATATATATATATATATATATATATATATATATATATACAGTATAATATGTTTTGCAAGTTTACATTATAATTCAAGTGAAAAATGTGTTCACACTATGTGGGATTCGAACCACGGTCAGTCAAGACGAGAGTCCATGCTTTAAGCAACTATACCACGGGATGATAAAGCAAAGTTAATCATTTCCTATATGTATTATGTACTCAGAGATTCTTAAATGACACAAGCACACACTATTACACATATAAGTACACACACACACATACACACACACATGCAAACACACAATACGAGCCAAAAACTCAATTCCTGTCAAACTACAATTATGAATACAATTATGTATGAATACACACACACACACACACTTATGTATGAATACACACACACACACACACACACATGTACACACCCAAGCACCCACACACACACGTACACAGCCAAGCACACGCACACACACACACACACACACACACAGGACATGTTAGCAGGAAAGATAAACTGCCAGCCTCTTAATCTGTGTTTGGTGTCTGACAAAGGCCATGGGTAACTTGCCTAAACAGAGTACCACTATCTGCACATTTGGACGCCATCTTGCATCCATTAGTATTCCTAGACATACCCCATATTTTTTCATAAACGAATTAAGGGGGGATGGTTCACTTTAAGGGGGGATGGTTCACTTTAAGGGGGGATGGTTCACTTTTTGGGCGATTTTTGCATGTATTCATTATTTTTTTAGTTTCCTCCCTAGACCTCCATCAAATTAAAAAAAAACATCCATTAGATCCCCCTTCTAGATTAATTTGTACATTTTTCGGTAGAAAAATTTCCCAGCCAAAGGCCGGTTCTTCCAACATTACAGGCTCACTATCGTTCGCCAGTGAAACAAATTGACACCTAAATAGCACGAAAGGTCTAAATATTGACGAAGAAATGGGTCGAAAGGTCTTAAAATCGACTAACTAATGGGGCAAGCATCTTAACATCTGAAAACTAATGGGGCTAAACATGAGGGAGAAAGCCAGTGGTCCAGAAAACCCCCGGCCCATTCCCCCCCCCCCCCCCCTTAAGCAAAAACCAATAGTGATCTTTCTGAAATTGAATGGGAATTAATTCTTTATCACAAATTAGCACTCATTAACCCTTTCAAGCTCCAAATCGCATTTCTGTTTTGTTTTCTGGTAATTATTAGACGATTTTATTCAGATTAGGAAAGGTATATGGAAGTCAGAGGGTTGATTGAGAGAGTCTTGACCCTTTTAATACCCACAGATCCTTCCTGAGCTGCACAAAATCTTCTAATGATAGCCAAAATATACTGCTAAAACGCGTCAGAGCTTCAAGGGGTTAATATTATATTAGTTCGATATATGGTTGGTAGCACCCACCTATTTTTTTTTTTTTTTTTTTTTTTTTTTTATACGGGGATTAGGTATTGCTTGATTATAACAATTATATAAATTATTTCTGATTGGGGCAGAGAAAATCTTGTTACTTTCAACGCCTCCAAGACCCTCTATCTCTCCATCACAATCTTCCACAAGACTATCAACTAATATTCAACAATACACAAATCAACCCTTCGTCTTCTCTCAATATTCTCGGTGTATCTTTTTCATCCGACCTTTCTTGGAAAGATCACAGTATCATTCTTGCTAAAACAGCTTCCCAAAAGTTAGGTGTGCTCAATTGTCTCTGTGTGTTCTTCACCTCCGCACAGCTTCTTGCTCTGTATCGGGCCACAGTGCACCCATGTATTGAGTATTGTTCACATGTGTGGGGTGGTTCCACCTATACCGCACTTCTCGAAAGAGTAGAGTCCAAAGCATTTCATCTCGTCAATTCACCTCCTCTTACTAGTTCCCTACAATCTCTTTCTACACACCGCAATGTTGCATCTCTTTCACTCTACTATCGCTATTACAACAATCAGTGTTCTTCAGAGCTCTCTCAGTGCATACCTCGTCCCTTGCGGCGAGTGCGAGGCACCCGCCTTTCAACACAGTCCCACTCTTATTCTGTCCAGCTCTCCAACCCAAGAATTGGCAAATTTGCTTAGTCTTTCTTCCACTCAACAAGTGAACTCTGGAACTCTCTCCCTCGATCAATCTTTCCTTCATCCTATGACTTAAACTGCTTCAAACTTTGTGTGTCCAGGCATTTCGATCCCAACATCCCTTGAATTTGGCCCTGTCACTCTTTCGGCATTGGGGGAGATACTCGTTACAAGCAAACTGCCTTTTGTCTCCTTCAAACACATTGAAAAAAAAAAAAGGACTGAGGTTGTTGAAACTAGGCTCCAATCCTGACGCTACTCGTGACTTACAGTGTGCTGGCTTATTAATTCAGAAAGGTTGATAGCCTCTGAAGTAATATTTTAAGTAACTGATTATATAGGTACGGTCGCGCTAATAAGTCATGTCTCAGCTGTCATTACGTTTGGCTTGCTCTGTGCTGTATTAATGTCTGTCAGATGTTGAATAGGGTGGGAAAGTGAAGAAACATGGTTGTATATCTCACTCACACTTGTTTGCAATCATATATTGCTGATACTAATTATTGATCAAAACATAATTGGTGCCGAGACATCACTTATTAGCGTGACTGTACTCTAAAAACTGCTACTCTGGTTAACTAGGTACTCTAAAAACTGCTACTCTGGTTAACTAGGTACTCTAAAACTGCTACTCTGGTTAACTAGGTACTCTAAAACTGCTACTCTGGTTAACTAGGTACTCTGAAAGCTACTACTCTGGTTAACTAGGTACTCTAAAAGCTGCTATTCTGGTTAACTAGCTATTCTAAAAGCTACTACTCTGGTTAACTAGGTACTCTAAAAGCTACTACTCTGGTTAACTAGGTACTCTAAAAGCTACTACTCTGGTTAACTAGGTACTCTAAAAGCTACTACTCTGGTTAACTAGGTACTCTAAAAGCTACTACTCTGGTTAACTAGGTACTCTAAAAGCTACTACTCTGGTTAACTAGGTACTCTGAAAGGCTACAAGCAACTGTCAGCAGCTGCCGTGTTCATTACCACTATATTAAGCTATGTCAACACTACCAGAGAGAGAGAGAGAGAGAGTATGTGTGTGTGTGTGTGTGTGTGTGTTGTGAGAGAGAGATAATTTGTGCCTCAGAGGTGTTACAGGCTCTTCCAAAGATATGCTAACATTGATTGAGTACACCCACATTGAGTACACCCACATTGAGTACACCCACATTGATTGAGTACACCCACATTGATTGAGTACACCCACATTGAGTACACCCACATTGAGTACACCCACATTGAGTACACCCACATAGAGTACACCCACATTGAGTACACCCACATTGAGTATACCCACATTGAGTACACCCACATTGAGTATACCCACATTGAGTACACCCACATTGAGTACACCCACATTGAGTACATCCACATTGAGTACACCCACATTGAGTACACCCACATTGAGTACACCCACATTGAGTACACCCACATTGAGTACACCCACATTGAGTACACCCACATTGAGTACACCCACATTGCAAAGTGAACAAAATACTATTCAATCTTAACACTATCTGGTGCAACGTCTCGGGGTTATTATGGTATTTGGTTGAATTATTAGAGGGTTTTATTGGTTTTAGCCATTTTCGAACAATGTGTTTTTAGTTTACCCGCGAGACTTGGGAAAACGCCTCTCCAAACCCCCTTCAAACTAAAAAAAACGTCCCCCAGACCCCCTTCAAGCTAAAAAAAAACGTCCCCCAGACCCCCTTCAAGCTAAAAAAAAAACGTCCCCCAGACCCCCTTCAAGCTAAAAAAAAGTCCTCCACACCCCCTTCAAGCTAAAAAAAAACGTCCCCCACACCCCCTTCAAGCTAAAAAAACCGTCCCCCAGACCCCCTTCAAGCTAAATGTGTAAATTTTTCGGTAGACAAATTTCCCGGCCAAAGGCCGGTTTTCTCCCAAATTGCGGGCTCGCTTTCGCTCGCCCATGAAAAATAGACACCTTATTGGGTTGAAGCATCATATAATCGCCAAACTAATGCGATGAAACGTCTTAAAATTTCCAAGCTAATGGAGTAAAACTGGGAGGCTCCAAATTGGCTCGCCCTGCACATAATAGGGTTAACCCTGTCAAGATCAGATTACGCTTTTCTTTTCTGTGTTCTGTCCTTATTACAGAATGGACAAAGATTCCTTGGAGAGAGTACAACGAAGAATGACAATTAAAGATATCCATATTACTAGAAATCTTCCACATGAAGAAAGGTTGAAGAAATTAGGCTTACATTCGTTAGAGAGACGCAGAATTGACCACTTGCGAGTTTCAGGCTATAAGGAAGTTGGAGCCGTGAACATCGATATTAAACTGAAATGCAATAATTATGTAGGTTTCTGATGGATAAATGGTATGTTGAATTGGGTTTTATGTATTTATATAAGCACTCCAACCGCAATTTAGGTGATCATTCTGTTAATTATCGATGTCTACGGCTCCAACTTCCTTATAGACCGAAACTCGCAAGGGGTCAATTAGAGGGGATATGATAGAAGTGTTCAAGTGGGTTAATGGGATAAATAAAGGGGACCTGAAAGATGTACTAATGCTCAGTGATAGCGAGAGAACTCGAACAAATGGTTTCAAATTAGATAAATTTAGTTTCAGATACAAAAATATATAGACAATAATTGGTTTGGTAACAGAGTTCTAGACATGTGAAATAGGCTACCGAGTGATGTGGTAAGATCAAGAACGATAGAGCGATTCAAGATAAAATTAGATAGGCATATGGACGAGATGGGTTGGGTGTGAAAGGGACATGCCTTGTGTGGGCCAATCGGCTCTCTGCAGACTCTTTTTTTTTTCCTGTAACGAAACTGTCTCAAATTATATGCCAACAACTTGGGTATGTCTTCTCCATACGTCGGTGCACTCCTGGTAACACCTTGGAACACTTTGATCACAAATCTTAAGGGGAGATCTCTACTTGAGGGATTTTTTTCTTGACCCCTTTCACCCTCATGTTTAGCCCCATTGCTTTTGATATTATAAAACGTTCGCCCCATTAGTTTAACGATTTTAAGAACTTTCACCCCATATTAAGACCTTTCGTGCCATTCAGGTGTCGATTTTATCCTGGCGAGCGATAGCGAGCCTGTAATTTAAGAGGAACCGGCCTTTGGCCGGGACATTTTTCTACCGAAAAATGTACAAATTTATCTTGAAAGGGACTCAAGGGGGTGTAATTTTAAGCTTGATGGAGGTCTAGGGAACAAAGTAAATACCTCCCCTTAAGACCCTCTCTTAAGAAAGTTCTAAATAATTTTGTATTTAGTAGAATTAGAAGCATAATTTATCTCTATCATATACTGTATATATATTGTTACGTATCTTGATCCTCAAGTGGTTAACTTGATGAATCTAGATAGCACAGAGATATATATTAAGGTATCAGTCAGCTGAAGGCAAAACAAAAGTAAAATCTAATAAAATTAGTTCCTGTTGTTGCTTCCTTTCCTTTTGGATCTTAGGACTTGGTATCCTTTATTGACTGATACTCTTTAATTATGAAAAAATACTGAAACTAATTAAAGTCATGTAGTATTTATAAAGAATTATTATTTAACCGAAGCTTAGTAGGCTATGGTTATGAACCGAAGAAGTTATATCTAAAGAAGGACTAGTAATTATATAAAAAGTCTTGAAAGATAAATATTAAAGTAAGAATATTTCTGTCTCTTACCTTTTTTGAAATGAATAGATAGTTTTCTTCTATGTCCTTTTATTTATATTTAATGTAATTATTCTTGGTTCTTGTCTTACGTTAATAGTATTATTATTATTATCAGGAGTAATATCAAAGTCACATAAAAAGTTAGATATAGATTTAATAATTAGTTAAATGTATTTCTTAACCACGTAACATTGAGGTTTGATTATGAGTAAATTAAGTTACAGGATCGCTTCATAGATTCGATTCAGGTCTCACTCAAATAATATGAAAAGCAAAAATAATATTTTAAAGCTAAAAGAAATGTCTTCACTAGAAGTAACATTAAAAGAGCCATGTTAGTCTAAGGCGATATTACTAAAAAAATGAAACAATAGTATCACCGTACTAAGTACCGTTAAGCAATGTAAGCTTAATTAAAAGAAAATGAAAGAACTCGTAAGTCTTAATATAAAACAATAGTATTACTTTTATCATAACCCAATTACTTAAAGAGTTGCTTTAGTCCACAAGTCAGTCAACTAAAATAGTTAAGTACCTGTGACCAAGTGGGGCGATACTCTTACTTCACACTCCGGACATGACTTGTATACGAACTTGCAAGAGAGTTCGCTTTATCAATTTGTTCGAACGCCAACCCGTGGTAATAACGTTCTTGACATTGTACTTGCAACAAAAGAAGAATTAATAGAGAATTTGAATGTTGGTGATGAATTCAGTAACAGCGACCATCGTACGATAACTTTCACTTTAAAGTTTACTAGTAACAAACCAAATAGTAGCATCGAAAAAGTCCCTAATTTCAAGAAAGCAAACTTCCATAAACTTAGAGCTATGTTTAAAGAAACTGACTGGAGCTTTTTAATTCACAATAACGACATAAATACATCTTGGAAGTTATTCGAAGCCACTTACCTAAAAGCAGTGCAAGACTGCATACCATCGAAAATACGACGTCCAGGCCATAATAATAAGCCCAAATGGTGGAATAAAGATATTTCAAACTGCCTGCTTGCTAAAAAATTTGCTAATCATAGATTAAAATCCTCACAAAATGACGGAAGAACGGCTAAAATTTGTAGAGCTACGACGCAAAGCCAAAAAGTTAATTAAGCAAAGTAAAAAGACCCTAGTTACATATTGCGAATCAAAGTAAAACAAACCCGAAAGAATTCTATAGTTATATCAGAAAGAAAAAAGTAGTTACTTCAACTGTTGGACCGTTAGTCGATGAAAATGGAGAATACACCAAAGACGAAGTACAAATGAGTAATGCCCTCAATACCTTCTTTGCATCAGTTTTTACAACAGAAGACCTCAGTGATATCCCTACACCATCGCCGATTCAGATTGATAATTCAGATGTTCTAAGCAATATCACCGTTACAGAGACAGAAGTATTGAATTGTTTAGATAAACTCAAGGTAAATAAAACGCCTGGACCTGATACAATCTCGCCTAGAGTTCTAAAGGAAGCTAAGGATGAGCTCTCCAAACCACTGACATTACTATTCAATAAATCCTTGCAGTCTGGAACTATGCCCGATCAGTGGAAGCTAGCCAACGTAACACCGATATTAAAAAAGGCAGCAAATCCCTACCCAGTAACTATCGTCCAATTAGCTTAACCTCAGTTGTATGTAAAATGCTAGAAACGGTCATACGAGACAGACTCGTAAATCACTTAGAGGAAAATAACATACTTAAAGATACTCAACACGGCTTTCGTAAAAAACGTTCCTGTTTAACAAACCTCTTAGACTTCTTCCACGATATCCTCAACCTCTACGATGAGAGTAAAGCTGTAGATATTATATACCTTGATTTTCAAAAGGCCTTTGACAAAGTTCCCCACAAACGTTTACTGCTAAAACTAAAAGCGCATGGAATACAAGACGGTGTGTTGAAATGGATAGAAAATTGGCTCAGCGACAGAAAGCAAAGAGTAGTCATAAACGGTAAGGCATCTAAATGGACCAATGTAAGTAGCGGGGTACCCCAGGGATCGGTACTAGGACCGATTTCTAATTTACATCAATGACATAGATGAGGGTCTCACCTGTACAATCTCAAAATTTGCTGACGATACAAAAATTGCAAATAGCGTACTCTCAAAAGAACATGTTGACGATATGCAACACAATCTAGATAAATTGTCATGTTGGGCCCAAATTTGGCAAATGAGTTTCAATGCGGATAAATGTAAAGTACTACATGTCGGATACCTAAATGAGAAAGCAAACTATTCGATGAATGGCACTCAGCTTAAGAATGTAAACAGAGAAACCGATCTGGGAGTAACAATATCGAGTAACCTAAAACCGAGTCAACAATGTTCAGAAGTTGTTAAGAAGGCAAACAAAATAATTGGCTTTATAGGCAGGTCATTTGAGCATAAATCCAAAGACGTTATCCTAACCCTTTACAATTCCTTAGTCCACCCTCTTCTGGAATACTGCGTTCAATCCTTGTGCCCTTATTACCAAAAAGATATAAACAAGCTAGAACGAGTTCAACGTAGAGTTACCAAAATGATACCTAGCCTAAAGAACAAACCATACGAAGAGCGTCTTAGAGAATTAAATCTATTTCCTTTAACCCAGCGCAGATTAAGAGGTGACTTAATTCAAGTGTTCAAAATCATCAAAGGCATCGACAATATGAACTGTAGTAAGTACTTCACTATCAACCAATCTAATTACACGCGGGGAAACGGTTGCAAAATTATTGGTAAATCTTTTAACTCACACGAATCTAAGAATTTCTTCTTCAATCGAGTTGTCAACTTGTGGAATGGGCTTCCCCGAAACGTTATAGACTGCATCACCGTTGATTCATTTAAACTCCGCTTAGACAAATATCTCGCATCAAACCCACGACTGACTGCGTTTGTAAATGAATAACTTTATTTTATCCCCCCCTCAGTTACTAACCCATCTGTCCCCTACTAACTTCCTAATCCTGCCACGGACATTAGTTCCAGGGCAGTAATTCCCTTTCCAATGTTCCCTTACCCACTCTAAACCACTGTTTGGACACTTGATCCTCAGTGTTTTGGAGGACAAGCAACCTAGAAGGGTCACTAGATATGTTGTTGCTTGATTTCCTTTGTACTCCTTTGTACATAATAGTAGCGTTAACGTTAATTCCCAATCAAATAGTTAAGTACATAATAGTAGCGTTAACGTTAATTTCCAATCAAATAGTTAAGTACATAATAGTAGCGTTTAAGTACATAATAGTAGCGTTAACGTTAATTTCCAATCAAATAGTTAAGTACATAATAGTAGCGTTAACGTTAATTCCCAATCACATATCTCACTAACCAACATAACGTAAGTGTTTACACCGAACACACTTAACACACACTTATATAATCTGACTGACAGTCACAATCCCATTATAATACTTCACCCCGTCTTCCTCCAGCTGCAAGTCCACCTTCCCAACTCCAAATGAGACTGATTTGAATGCCCACTACTCGGGTCTTATATACTAAACAATGATGGTGTAGGAACGAATCAGGAGGCGGGTGATGGTGCGCGCCCCAATCACAGCTCCTCGAGTTGCGTAGCAGGTGCGTGGTCCAATGGAGTCTCCTGGTGTCGATCATACATCATAGCGTCGGGTCATCGAAGTAGTTTGCACGCACGCAGGTGTGAAGGCTTGTTTGCTGGTATGCGGACGAGCTGGTTTCCCCCTCGCTGGTTCGCTCGCTGGTCTGCTTCGCCGCCTGGGTAGTTTGGCACTCCTTCAACTCTTAATTCTAACTCTTAAATAAACATACAGGGCTCCGTATGTCAGACCTCCCCCCTAGAAAAGAGTTTAAGGAGTATAGTACATAATATTAAACATAAGACATAAATAGATTCACCACCAGATTGGCAACAGCAAGATTATAATGAGGATATAATAAGGATATCACCCAAAGTAGGCAACGTCTCCAGGTACCACATCAGAACATAGCCGGAACGTAGCTGGAGTGTTATTCGAACTGCAAGGCATCTCACAGCTGAAGGCTTGAAAGCGCACTACTAAAGCATGATATTTACCTCGCTACAAGGGAGAGCTAATTGCCAAAATCCTCTCATTAAATTAATCTTACTGTTGTAGGAGGCCAACCTGGAAAATGTAATCTTTAATAGATACGTGATAGGCAATCGGCTAGCACGTTCTGGACCCCCTTAATATGTTTGACATCCAGGGAGTATTCCTGCAGCAACAAACTCCACCTGGTCAGTCGTTGGTTTTTATTTTGGAACTTATGCAAAAAATTTAAGGGGTGATGGTCAGTATACACAGTGATGGCACCAGAGGCAGATTGCACATAGACAGCAAAGTATTGAAGGGATAAAATTAATGCTAACAGCTCTTTCTCAATGACTGAATAGTTACGTTGAGCAGAATTTAATTTTTTACTAAAATAGCACACAGGATGCAATACTTCACAGTCGTCTTCCTGTAGCAATACTGCACCAACCCCGGTATTGCTCACATCCACTGCTAGGGAAAAAGATCTGTTAAAATCAGGAGCTCGGAGTACAGGATAATTAGATAATATATATTTGGTAGCATTAAAGGCCTCCTCACATTCGGATGACCACTCAAACTTCACATCCTTATGGAGAAGATCTGTCAGGGTAGCTGTTAACTTTGAAAAGTTTAAAATGAAACGCCTATAATAACCAATCATTCCTAGGTACCTTTGGATATGTTCTTAGTGCTAGGAGTTGGAAATTCTAGAATAGACTCTACCTTTGCTTGAGGAGGTGCAACCTGCCCCTGACCTACTGTATATCCTAGATACTGGACCGTACTCTTTACAAAGGTGGATTTCTTAAGATTAACCACCAGATTGGCATCAGCAAGATTTAAGAACAACAATCTAAGTTGGTAAAGATGCTCCTCCCATGACTGTGAAAAGATAAGAATATCATCGATGTAGACAACGCATCCAGGTACCCCTTCAGTCACCAAATTCATGAGGCGCTGGAATGTAGCTGGAGCGTTTTTCAAGCCGTAGGGCATTACGTTACAGCAGAAGGCTTGATTATTGCCTACAAAGCATGAAATTTCCCTCGCTCTAGGGGTGAGAGCTACTTGCCAATATCCCTTCATTAAGTCAATCTTGCTGATATAAGTGGCTGTACCAATCTGGTCAATGCAGTCGTCGATCCGTGGCAGTGGGTAGGTATCGTTCTTTGTGACAGCATTAACTTGCCTATAGTCCATACATAACCTATGGCTCCCGTCTGGCTTTGGCACAAGTATGACCGGACTACTCCACTGGCTTAAGGCCCTTGTGATCATCTCGTTTGATAACATGAAGTCAAGCTCGACCTGCAGTATACTCCTGCGTTGTGGTGAGACACGGTAGGGGGATAGTTTAATGGGAGTTGCATCCCCTACGTCGATGTCGTGCAAGGCCAAAGAAGTGAGCCCTGGAGTATCACGGAATACACTGGGAGACTGAGATAAAACAGAGATTAGTTGGTTCGCTTGATCAGAGGGAAGATGACATAGTTTAGATCAGCGATTCCCAACCTTTTTTCTGTCATTTCCCCCTCCAACCAGTTCAACCATCCAGATTTCCCCCTTCATGTGGACAAGGGAAAGAGTAGTCGAAACACACTGTGACTACACTCTCTCTCTCTCTCTCTCTCTCTCTCTCTCGGGCATGAGAAAATCCATCTCCGAGATTTTTTTTTAATTGCTAGTAGTAGTAGTAGTAGTAGGCAGTGTAATCATGTAATTATTTCCCCCTGGTTGGGAAATGCTGGTTTAGATGGTAATTCCCCCCAAGCTACTGAATTATACTGAAAGTTGGATAGGCTACATGACAAGTCAAAGTCTGCATGGATACCTTCAGGCTCTGGAACAGTCTGTTGCGGGTCAGTAAGAGAACTGAAGACTTCGTCCGCACCAGGCTGTCCACAGGTCCTGACATTCACTGCCACAGTGGGAGAATCTGGAGGAGAGGAATCAGGGGACCTATGGTAGGGTTTCAACATATTTATATGGAATACTTGCGTGGGCTTTCTCCTGTCTGGGGTAGTTACTAGATAATTGGTAATGTTCTCCCTCTGAATGATCTTATATGGGCCCCTGAACTTGGCAGATAAAGGTTGGCCAAAAAGGGGGAGCAGGACCAAAACCTCATCACCGGGCTGAAACCCCTCTCACGGGCTTTTCTGTCATACCAGTTCTTCATGGAGCTTTTAGCCACTGTCAAGTTTTGAGCTGCAAACTCACATGAGGATCTCAGCCGGGTTTTGAAATCTGAAACATACTTGAGGAGGTTTTGGTTCCCCTCCTGGCCAACTAGGCTATCCTGCAATAGTTGCAAAGGACCTCTTACCTGGTGACCGAAAACTAGCTCATTAGGGGAAAAACCCAGGGATTCAGTTGGAACCTCACGAGTAGCAAATAAAAGAAAGGTACCCCCTTATCCCACTCAACTCCGGTTTCTGTACAATATGTATGCAACATTCCTTTTAATGTCTGATGATATCGTTCGAGAACCCCTTGACTCTCTGGGTGGTAGGTGCTAGACTTAACATGCTCGATACCCAACTCCTTCAGGGACTGCTGAAAAATGTTAGAGGTAAAATTAGTTCCTTGATCACTTTGCACCTCATGGGGGAAACCCATTCTGGTGAAGAATTTGAGCAGTTCCTTGATGACAGTTGGAGCAGAGGTAGTCCTTAAGGGTATAGCCTCTGGGTAGCGAGTTGCCATGTCCATAATAGTTAACCCGTTGAGCCCCGGCTAGTTATAATATTTTGTTCACCCAAGTCCCAAGCCATTTTCACTTATTTTTTTTGTTTGCTAAAATGGAAGACAAGGATGAAAAAAAAAAAAAATCACCTCTGACATTTTTGTTTGGGGGGGGGGGGGGGAGCCTCAAAACAAATTTGTTGAGCCAAAATGGAAGAGAATGGTGAGAAATGAACACACACATAAAAAAAAATCATTTCGGTCATTTGGGGGGCGGGTTCAATAGTTCGTCTCCCCCGAATGACCACCCGCCCGGGAGCACTAGGGTAAAAACTGAGTATGGCATTGTACGGCATACATCCTAAGGAGTATCTCACATAAATCTCAAGCCTCTAGCTCCCATACGACCGGAGTAATGAAGGTTCAAAGTGGCGGTGAACTAGGGGTGTAAACTATCCCCACTAAGCCCACCACCACCAGCCGCGCGGCTGTCTCGGCCCGCTCACACCTACTGGCCCGGCTCCCACACACACTACGGTACCTCCCCCTCCTATTCTCCCGCCATTTCCTACCTTACGAGCCACGTAAGTGTTTTTTATATGTCGGACGCACGTGATGCGTCGCTGGGAGTTGGTGATCAAAGACTGCCGACGCAACACGTGCGACGCTGGGTCTCAACGGGTTAATAAATAATTGTTACCTTGGGAAGTCTTAGGCAATGGGCCTACAATGTCCACTACCACCCGAGTAAAAGGATTCTCGAAGACGGGCAAGGGCACCAGAGGATGTACAGGCACCTTCTGATTGGGTTTTCCTGTCATCTGGCAAGTGTGACACACTCTACAAAACTCCACTACATCTGCACGCATTCCTGGCCAGTAAAAGTGGGCTCTGATTCTGTCTAGAGTTTTTCTCACACCTAGGTGTCCTGCCAATGGTATACAATGTGCCATTTCCATGATATCTCTACGACAAGGTTTGGGGACTACTACTTGATGGATGTCCCAAGCCCCGTCATCGATTGGTCTGTGTGGCGGTCTCCATCTACGCCACAATACTCCTCCTTTGAGGTAGAAACATTCACCACCCTCCTTCTCACATTCCTCTTCACTCACGGACCTGGCAGCTAACTCCTTGCATTCACTATCATCTCTCTGTAGCTCTACCAGGCCACTAGGACAATTTGGAGGTGTTTCATGGTCATCGTTAGGGTCAAGATGAGCCATAAAGGTGTCAGATAAATCCACCTCAGCCACATCATCAGGCACAGTTGGAGCGTCATTCACACTCTCATCATCCCTTTCATCAACTCTTACATTCGGTACATTTCTGTCTGAGGGAACTGCTTACTTGAGACATTGAACGTGTGACAGCACACAGAGGGAAAACTGTTGGCATCTCCTTTTCGAGCTCACCGGTTAGTGGCTCGTTAACAGGGGAAAGTGACAAAATGGGGTCTGGTCGGAACTTCTCACCTGCTACATCATTCCCCAAAAGGAGTGTTACCCCGAGCACAGGGATATCTTGGGACCTACACAAAGCTATGGTGGCCTCACCCTGTAGTAACTCACATTCAATTTCGCTTTTTACCAAGTATGCATAAAATTGGCCTCTAGCACCTCTCATTACAACTAGTTCGCCAGGTGGGCACTCAGTGTAAGGATTCACCATGAGGGTGCTAGTAGAACCTGTGTCTCAGAATTTTTACCTCATACATACAACCATTTAATCTCACGTTGCCAGATGAAATAAAGGGACGGTAACTGTCCTGCAATGATGGTGAAATTATTATTGGCTTAACCCTAGTGGGTTGCACCACACATGCTACTACACCCCTGTCTAGATGGTTTACGTTAGCTGCTAGGTACTCCTTCTGTCTGGAGTCCTGCATTAAAGGAACTTTTGGTGCTAGGTACTCCTTCTGTCGGGAGATCTGCATTAAAGGCACATATGGAGTTTGAGATACGGCGGCAACTGTCTGCCCCGATCTCTCTGTTCTCTCCTTGGCCCAGCACTGATAAGCTAGGTGGCCTCTCTTGCCACAAAAAGTACATACTTTAGGGGATACGGGAACGTTCCCTCTTTGAGCATTACTATTACTTTGGGCCCCACCTCTGTTACCATTGCCCTGAGTCGCATTTTTAGTTGGGGGAACAATTCTATTTTGGCTAGCTGGGGAAGACGTTACAGGCTTGTGACTGGGTCTGTCAGATTTGTGATTGGGATACTTAAAATTAGAACTAGAATTATCGTAGGGCTTCTTTCCACGAAATTTGTTGTTGAGCACGTATATGTCAGCCATGTCAGCGGCGTCGGCAAGACAATCTACCTTTTTCCCCATTAAATGATAGGCTACAGAAGAATCAATTTTCCATAGGAAATTTTCTAACAGGACCAACTCCTTCAGATCGTTGTAGCTTGTGACTTTCTTACTCTTGACCCAATGATTGAAAGTTTTAGTCATGGTCCTGGCAAATACCTTATGGGTTTCTTCTACTTTCTTCTGGTTTTTACAGAAAGATTGCCTGTAAGCCTCAAGCTGCAATTGGTAGGTTTTTAGGATAGCTTCTTTGAGATTGTCATAATCCTGCCTAACCTCTGCTACTTCTGACAAATACGTGGCTCGAGCCTGCCCTGTCAAAACGGTTTGTAACATAAAAGGCCATTGATCTCTTGTCCACTTCATACCTCCAGCAACTTCCTCAAACAAAACAAAGAAATCCTGCACATTATCCTCAGTGAAAGGTGGAATGACACTAGTCATAGTCAATCCCAGAGGGGGAGCAATTAAGGGAGCATTTGTATCGGCATTTAGTTGAGCCGTACGATATTGATATTCACATTGTTCGGTCGTTGCGCTGGTATTTATTCTGGCTAGTTCTACATTTAGTCTGGCTTGTTCGGTATTTGCTTTTATTCTGGCTAGTTCTAATATTTGATCACCGGTCAAACCAGGTGGCAATTGTTCATCAAGTTGGCTAGGTTTACTCGGGATACCACCAACTGCTCCGTCACCCTCCTCGCCTTCTACAGGGAACAGGTGGGGTTTTATGGTCTGAGCCACCTCTACTTTGGACATGTTTGAGACAGTTAATTGGAGATGTGAGGCAAGCACTTTCAGTTCGGATTTTGACAGACAGTCAATATCAGGGGATGTGGGTTCTGATTCTATGAAAACTCGAGCATCTTCGTCATTAATTAGATGAGGCATGATTAATATTTGATTTTTAAGTAGTGAAACGTAAATAAAACTGAGTGAAACTGTATGAAACGAATCCTGGCAAGGTCGCCACTCTTCTGTTATGTATCTTGATCCTCAAGTGGTTAACTTGATGAATCTAGATAGCACAGAGATATATTTTAAGGTATCAGTCAGCTGAAGGCAAATATATATGTCAGAATATATATATATATATATATATATATATATATACTATATACACACACACACACACACACATGGTCGGTAAATAAGGAAGCAAGCAAGTGATGATAAGGCAGCACGCTATGTCAGAATATTAAGTCAGAGAACAGCCCCTTTCCTGACTACAGATGATGCTTCACTCACCCTATCATACATCACCATACATCACTATCATAGAACCAAGCCTACCATACATCACCATACATCACTATCAAGGAGCCTCACATGCGGTATTATACAGTAGAGTTTGTTGCTTGGTCTTATATTAGTTAACAGTTATGTGTGTGTGTGTGTGTGTATAAGTGAAGTGAGTGTGTGTGTGTGTGTGTATAAGTGAAGTGAGTGTGTGTGTGTGTGTGTGTCCTGTAAGTGTGAAGGTAGGGTGGGTGTACATGTGAAAATGGGACTGTGTGTGGAGGTATGTAAGTGAAGTATGTGTGTGTGTAAGTGAAGTGTAAGTGTGAAGTGTGTGTGTGTGTGTGTAAGTGAAGTGTGTGTGTAAGTGAAGTGTGGGTGTGTGTGTATGTCCTGTAAGTGTGAAGGTAGGGTGGGTGTACATGTGAAAATGGGACTGTGTGTGGAGGTGTATAAGTGAAGTGTGTGTGAGTGTGTAAGTGAAGTGTAAGTGTGTGTGGAGGTGTGTAAGTGAAGTGTGAGTGTGTAAGTGAAGTGTGTGTGTATGTCCTGTAAGTGTGAAGGTAGGGTGTATGTGTGTGTGTGTGTGTGTGTGTGTATCTATGTACGTGTGTGTGTCTGTATATAGCGAGGGTGGGGCTATACCAACATACAAACAAACATTAGTCACCTGGACCGCGGAAGTCATCAGTGAGAGAGAGAGAGAGAGAGAAGTGGGCACCCTATAGCAACATCAAGGTCTCTCTCTCTCTCTCTGAGGTTAAGGGGAGAAGGGTCGTTTTTCTGGTCCCCTTTCTCCCTCGTGTTAAGCCCCATTTGTTTTGAAATTATAAGACGTTCGGCCCATTTTTAGTTTGGCGATTTTAACACCTTTCGCCCCATTTCGCTGTCAATTTTAAAACCTTTCGTGCCATTTAGGTGTCGATTATTTCCTGGCGAGCGATAGCGAGCCTGCTGGGAGACTTCTTTCCCCCAACTTAATTTCATGCCGAACAACGGTCGGAAGGCGAGGTGGGTGGGGAGAGAGCCTTCTTCTTTGCTATCCTTGCCTTCCACTTTGTAGCAAATTCTATTTTAGCATCAAGTCCGGACTACCTAGTAGGGACCGCAAGGTCTGTGTAGTCTGTGTATCTATGGGACTCTATGTAACTCTAACTCACTCTCACTCTCTCTCTCTCTCTCTCTCTCTCTCTCTCTCAGTAGTTACGTGTTGCGAATCAAAGTCAAACAAACCCCAAAATAATTCCATCAGAATGAAGCCTAATTATGTCTTCACTTCAACTATCTATCTATCTATCTATCGGTCGGTCGGTTAGTGGATGAGATGGATTATTACACCAAAGACGAAGACCAAAGGAGTGAAATCTCTCAATACCTTTTTTTGGCATCAGTTTTCACAAGAGAAGACCTTAAGGGGAGGTATTTAGTTTGTTCCCTAGACCTCCATCAACCTTAAAATTACACCCCCTCGAGTCCCTTTCAAGATAAATTTGTACATTTTTCGGTAGAAAAATGTCCCGGCCGAAGGCCGATTCCTCTTAAATTACAGGCTCGCTATCGCTAGCCAGGATAAAATAGACACCTAAATTGTACGAAAGGTCTTAATATGGGGTGAAAGTTCTTAAAATCGCTAAACTAATGGGGCAAACGTTTTATAATATCAAAAGCAATGGGGCTAAACATGAGGGAGAAAGGGGTCCAGAAAACAATCCCTCAAGTGGAGACCTCCCCTTAAACCGGTATCACACAAGACATTCTATGGTCAACAAACATTCCATGATCAACATTTTTCTGGCAACATTTCTGGAATATTTTGCACTGGTATCGGAAACTAGACTGATGGTAGACGCATTTGGGTAACCTAAATATCTTAAATGTTGACCTCATAAGCTGCCAGACCAGTGTTGAGGATAAATGTTGAGGGAAAAAGCGCTCGTGTGATACCGGTGCTATCCCTACAGCATGGCCAGTTGAGATAGACAATATTGATGCTCGAAGCCATATCAACATGACAGAGAGAGAGAGAGAGAGAAGTACTGAAGTGCTTGGAGAAACTTAGTTAAGGGGAGGCAGACCGTTTTTCTGGACCCCCTTCTCCCTAATGTTTAGCCCCACTAGTTTTGAGATTATAAGACGTTCGGCCCATTAGTTTGGCGATTTTAACACCTTTCGCCCCATTTCGTTGTCAATTTTAAGACCTTTCGTGCCTTAGGTGTCGATAATTTCCTGGCGAGCGATAGCGAGCCTGCAATTTTAAGAGGAACCGGCCTTCGGCCGGGAAAATTTTCTGAGAAACTGATTTGGGAGTAAGAATATTGAGTAACCTAAAACCCAGTCAACAATGTTTAGAAGTTGTTAAGAAGGCAAATAAAATAATTGGCTTTATAGGCAGGTCATTTGAGCATAAATCCAAAGACGTTATCCTAACCCTTTACAATTCCTTAGTCCGCCCTCTTCTGGAATACTGCGTTCAATCCTGGTGCCCTTATTTTTTTTTTTTTTTTTTTTTTTTTTAAGAGACAATGAACGGAGGAAGGAAAAACACAGATAAAACAAAAAGGTCCATGTGCCTAAAGGCATCCTCCATTCATAAAATGTTTGTAACAACTGGATTTAAACATTTGTTGATTGTAAGTTTGTGGAAAGCAATTCGAGGGAAGTGAATTCCAAAGAGTAGTAGCTCTGGGGATAAATGAATTCTGATAAGCAGAAGTTCTGCATTGTGGAGGAGAAAGTGTAAATTCATGGGCGCTCTCAGCTGCCCTAGTTCTACGGGGAAAGATGTGGAGAGGCGGCACAATTGAAGCAAGTTCCTCGGAACAATTGCTGTGAAAATATCTGTAGAATAATGCAAGGGATGCAACGTTTCTTCGTATGGCTAATGTAGGAAGGTCCTGTGTGATTGCAGGGTTATTGATTAATCTAATAGCTTTATTTTGAATTTTGTCCAACTGCCTCAATGCAACCACTCCACTTCCACCCCACAGAGGTGAACAGTAATCCATCTGAGAGCGCACATGACTTTTATATATTACGGCCAACTGCTCGTCAGTGAAGAATTCTCGAACTCTGTACAGGAGTCCCAGTTTTTTAGAGGCATTCTTAGCAATGCTTCTAACATAATGTTTCCAGCTCAAGTTAGTAGTTAATGTTACAACCGAGAATGTCAATACTAGGGGAAGTAGGAATATTTACATCATTAAAAAATATATGGGAGTCAGTGAGATTCTGTCGGTTAGAAAATTGAATGTACTTGGTTTTCTGTGCATTAAAGGAAACTAGATTCTCTTGTCCCCATTCATTAATTCTAGAAAGGTCCTGGTTCAGAGAAATTGCAGTGTTTATTTTTGAATTTATAAGATCGGGTTGGGTGAAAGAATTGGTAAATGTGAAGGAACTGTGGAGTGTTGAGTCATCTGCGTAGGAATGTATTGGATTATGAGTGGTAGATATGAGATCATTGATATGAATGAGGAACAGAGTTGGGGCCAAAACTGATCCCTGGGGAACACCAGCATTTATTGAGTGAAATTGAGAATAAAGGCCATCTACCATTACACGTATTTTTCTGTTATGAAGATAAGAAGAAATTAGTGGAACTAATGATGCAAGGCCGTAGTGTGACATCTTCGACAATAAGGATTGATGCCAGACTCTATCAAATGCCTTTGATATATCCAGTGCTATTGTATGTGTTTCACCATGTTGGTCTGTAGCTTGGTTGATTTGATGCGTAAGAAGGCAAAGAATGTCTGCAGTTGATCGACATCGTCTAAAACCATATTGCCTATCACTGATTAATTTATTATTCTCCAGATGCTTAATTATGTGATTATTTAATATAATTTCAAAACTTTGCCAGGAGTGGAAGTTATAGCTATTGGTCTGTAGTTTGATGGATCTGAAGAGGCACCTTTTTTAGGAACTGGATGGATGTTTGCTTCTTTCCAGGGTACTGGGAAGCATGAGGTATGAGTACACAGACGGAAAAATTTTGCCAATACAGGAGCGAGCACCAAGGAGCAATTCTTAAGTACTATTGGAGGAATTTCATCTGGACCAGGAGCCTTATCTACTGAGAGATTCTGCAAAATAGTTTTGACATGTCTGGTGTGGATCTTAAGTGAGGGAATTTCAGGTGAATTAAAATTAAGTACAGGGACATCTTGATTTATTTCATCTAAGGTTGAGTTGGTGGAGAAAATATCTGCAAGAAGGTTAGCTTTACCTTGTGGGTCACTTACAAGATTGCCAGTCGGAGATTTTAATGGTGGAATGGATGAAGCAGTAGTGAAGTTGGATTTGAATGAGTTAAGAGTAGACCAAAATATTTTGTTATCATTTGGATTATTTAGAAGTTTATTTGCCTGCTTATGGAGAAAGTTTGATTTAGTTAGGTTTAATACAGTTTTGGCATGATTTCTGATGTTTCTAAAGTAATTAAAGGCTTCATGTGTTTTTGATCTTGTGTATGCATTGTAGGCTATTGCTTTTTGTTCAGTTACTCTAGCACAATTATGGTCAAACCATTTAGGTGAATTAGATCTTTTACTGTACTTTTGATGAGGAATAAAAGTTTCCATTCCAATTTTTACAAAATCTTGTATGTGGCTCAAGGTGGAGTGTGCATCATTAGAAAAGAAAGAGGTCCAGGGAATATCAATAAAGAAACCTTGAAGACCCTCCCAGTCTGCCCTATCGTAATGCCATTTAGTCACCAAAACAGGTTCAGAGTGGGAAGGTGTGGTAGGTGATAGACAGGTGGCCTGTATCAGACAGTGATCAGAAGATCCAAGTGGGGACCTCACTGTAACATCATAATTTTCTTTGGTTGTTAAAAATAAGTCCAGTAGGTGGGAATTATGATTAGGATTATCTGGTACACGGGTGGGTTGGTTGACTAGTTGAATGAGATTAAATGAGTCTGCAAATAGCTCACATTCAAGACCAGCATCATCAGTCCTGGCTGAATGAGTGAGCCATTCAACATTATGGACATTAAAATCACCCAACACAGTGATTTCAGAAGAAGCATTTAAGTTGAGGACACTGAGTTGTGAGGACAGAGAATCAAAAAGACTTTGCTCTGGAGGAGTATTTGGGGAACGGTAGATGCAACATATGTATTTAAATTTACCAGCAGAAATTAATTTGTATATAGAATAATCAAAATAGGGACAATTGAAACTAGTAACCTCCTCCAGGGCAATTTCAGATTTTGCGAAGCAACATACACCACCTTTAGGTCTGAAATTTTGGAGCAGTTGATAACCTGGAAAATTAAATCTAGATGTGTCAGATGTGGATGTTACTTGAGTCTCTGTCAAAAAAAGGAGAGTAGGGGATTCTGCTTGAAGAAATTGATGTACAGAATTGATGTTAGAGTGAAGTCCCCTTATATTACTAAAGAAATAGCTGTACTGACAAGCAGCTTTGGGACGTTGCAATGCTCTTGACACAGTCGCATGATGACGACCGGGAGGGCCCTGTGTCAATAACCCAACCCTGCCGGGGGTGGATATCCGAGGGACCACCAGGTTTGCTCTTAACAATTGTACTGCCATATTTATAAGGTAAGTGTATGGTGTTACATGTATGATATGTAGTGGGAAGAGTAGTATTTTATGGATAGAGGATAGCGATGTAGGGCAATGTCGTGAAGTTGGATGTGTATGTTATATAAAGAGGGTTTTCCTGATTACCAAAAAGATATAGACAAGCTAGAACGAGTTCAACGTAGAGTTACCAAAATGATACCTAATCTAAGAAACAAACCATACGAGGAGCGTCTTAGAGAATTAAGCTTTCATTTCCTTTAAAGGGGGGTGACCTGTTTTTGCTCTGTCCTTTTCTATCTTTCTCTGGCTTGTATCCATTTGGCCCCATTCAGCCTACTGTTTTAAGACGTTTATCCCCATCCAGGTGTCAATTTTTTACTGGTGAGCGGTAGCGAGCCAGCATATTTTTTAGTTTTGTTGACAGCAAGCTAAATTTTTAAATTTTTCGATAGAAAAATGTCTCCGGCGAAGCCGGATTTCTTCATATAATGCTGGCTCGCTATCGCTCGCCAGGAAGAAATCGACACCTAGATGGGAATAAACGTCTTAAAATAGTTGGCAGCATGGAGCCGAATGGATACAAGCCAGAGAATGAGAGAAAAGGACAGAAATAACAAAAAGAAGGTCACCCCCCTTAACCCAGCACAGATTAAGAGGTGACCTAATTCAAGTCTTCAAAATCATCAAAGGCATCGACAATATGAACTGTAATAAGTGCTTTACGATCGACCAATCAAACTACACACGGGGAAATGGTTGCACAATTATTGGTAAATAATTTTTTTTTTCTATGTGATTGAGGGAGGCAAAAGGCATAACTGCCTATAGCGAGTGCCTCCCCCATAGTTGAAAGAGTGACAGGGCCAAAATCAAGGGACGTTCGAGCCAAAATGCCTGGACACACAGAGTTTGAAGCAATTTAAGTCATAGGAAGCGGGAAAAATTGATTCTGGGAGAGAGTTCCAGAGCTCAGCTGTTGAGTAGAAGAAAGTTTGAGAGTAACGTTTCACTCTTGGGTTGGAGAGTTGCACAGAGTAGGGGTGGGATTGAGTTGCAAGACGGGTACCACGTGCCCTACGTAAAGAGGTGGTATGCACTGGGATAGCTCTGAGGAACACTGATTATTATAGTAGCGATAGAATAGCGAGAGAGATGCAACATTGCGGCAGAGAGAGAGAGATTGCAGAGAGTTGGTGACTGGACGGGAGTTAATGATACGAAAGGCCTTCCTTTCAACCTTGTCTAGGAGAGCGGTGTGAGAGGAACCTCCCCACACATGTGAACAATACTCAATACAAGGGCGCACTATGCCCCTGTACAGAGCAAGAAGCTGTGCAGGGGAAAAGAACCCCCTAAGGCGGTTGAGCACACCCAGCTTCTGGGAGGCTACCTTAGCAAGACTGGTAATATGGTCCTTCCAAATGAGAGCAGAAGAAAAAGAGACACCAAGAATATTGAGAGAAGATGAAGGGTTGATTTTTGTATTGTTGAAGAATAAGGGATAGTCCGCTGGGAGATCCTGACGGGTAGATAGATGGAGAAATTGGGTTTTGGAAGCATTAAAGTTAACAAGGTTTTCTCTGCCCCAATTGGAAATAGTATTTAGATCAGAATTTAAGAGTTCTATGGCTTCATTACGTTTGTCGTTGAGGGATTGCTGGCTGGGGCGTTCTGAAAAAGTAATGGAGTGGTGTAAGGTTGAGTCGTCTGCGTATGAATGGATGGGAATTAAGGTACAGTTAAGGAGATCATTTATAAAAATTAGAAAGAGAATAGGAGATAGGACAGAGCCCTGAGGAACACCGGAGTTTATAGGGTGAGGAAGTGAACAATGGCCGTCCACAACCGTGGCTATGGAACGGCCGGAAAGGAAATTAGAGACAAAGGCACAGTTGGAGGGATAGAAACCGAAGGAGGGTAGTTTAGAAATTAAATAATTTAACTCGCACAAGTCTAAGAATGTCTTCTTCAATCGAGTTGTGAACTTGTGGAATGGGCTTCCTCAAGACTGTAACACCGTTGATTCCTTTAACATCGCCTAAACAAGTACCTCGCCTTAAGGGGAGGTTTTTAGTTGATTCCCTAGACTTCCATCAAGCTTAAAATTACTCCCCCTAGACCCCCTTTCAAGATAAATTTGTACATTTTTCGGTAGAAAAATTTCCCGGCTGAAAGCCGGTTCCTCTTATATTACAGCCTCGCTATCGCTCGCCAGGATAAAATCGACACCTACATGGCACGAAAGGTCTTAAAATTAACAGAAATGGGTCGAAAGTTCTTAAAATCGTCAAAATAATGGGGCGAACGTCTTAAAATTAGAAAAGCAATGGGGCTAAACATGAGGGAGAAAGGAGTCAAGAAAAACATCTCT
Organism: Paralithodes platypus; assembly: GCA_032716605.1. Classification (NCBI taxonomy): domain Eukaryota; kingdom Metazoa; phylum Arthropoda; class Malacostraca; order Decapoda; family Lithodidae; genus Paralithodes; species Paralithodes platypus. Next base: position 3,166,777 of record CM064559.1, read on the forward strand.
CAAGTGGATATCTCCCCTTAAACCCGCGACTGATTGCATTTGTAAATGAATGACTTTTTTCTCGGATACATCGCCGATCACTTATAGCTGTGTTATGTTTGTAATCCAAATTGTTCCCTATTAACATCTAACCCTGCCAAGGACATTGTTCTTAAGGCAGTTCTTCCCTTTCCAATTGTCCCTTACCCACTCTGAACCACTGTTGGACACTTTGAACACCGGTGATTTAGAGGGCAAGCAACCTCGAGGGGTCGCTAGAACTGTTGTTGCTTTACTTCCTTTGTACTCCTTTGTACTCTCTATATCTCTCTCTCATCACCAAGGTCATACTCTACACTAATGTATCTCACTCTCTCTCTCTCTCTTTCACCACATCCATGTTATTTTTCTCTTCTCGTGTGTGTACCGGTAGTCCTTCTCTCTCTCTCTCTCTCTCTCTCTCTCTCTCTCTCTCTCTCTCTCTCTCTCTCTCTCTCTCAGGTATGTAAACAAGGGGTCTGGTACCCGGAACTTTTTTTATAATTTACCTTTCATGCATAAAATTGTTCTGTATAATTTTTGTTTTCCTGGCGAGCGATAGCATTCTACCGATTTTGTTTACAAATTCATCTCGAAGGAGGTTCCAGGGAATATATTTATGAGCTTGATGGGGGTCCAGGGAGGAAACTGAGACAATATGAATAAGTAATCAAATCATCATATGCCTCTTCTAAGGTAGAGGTGGGGTGGGTGTGTAACGGATATAGGTGGGGGGTGCTGGACCACTAGGCCATAATGTACCCCCCCCCCCCCTCATACTGTATATGGTAGGTGGGGGGTGCTGGACCACTAGGCCATAATGTACCCCCCCCCCCCCATACTGTATATGGTAGGTGGGGGGTGCTGGACCACTAGGCCATAATGTACCCCCCCCCCCCCCCCTCATACTGTATATGGTAGGTGGGGGGTGCTGGACCACTAGGCCATAATGTACCCCCCCCCCCCCCCCCATACTGTATATGGTAGGTGGGGGGTGCTGGACCACTAGGCCATAATGTACCCCCCCCCCCCCCCCCCTCATACTGTATATGGTAGGTGGGGGGTGCTGGACCACAAGCCCATATGGTACCCCCCCCCCCCCCATACTGTATATGGTAGGTGGGGGGTGCTGGACCACTAGGCCATAATGTACCCCCCCCCCCTCATACTGTATATGGTAGGTGGGGGTGCTGGACCACTAGGCCATAATGTACCCCCCCCCCCTCCCCCATACTGTATATGGTAGGTGGGGGGTGCTGGACCACTAGGCCATAATGTACCCCCCTCCCCTCATACTGTATATGGTAGGTGGGGGTGCTGGACCACTAGGCCATAATGTACCCCCCCCCCCCCCCCCCATACTGTATATGGTAGGTGGGGGGTGCTGGACCACTAGGCCATAATGTACCCCCCCCCCCCCCTCCCCCATACTGTATATGGTAGGTGGGGGTGCTGGACCACTAGGCCATAATGTACCCCCCCCCCCCCCCCATACTGTATATGGTAGGTGGGGGGTGCTGGACCACTAGGCCATAATGTACCCCCCCCCTCCCCCCTCTTACTACTACAACTAAGAGTGGAGGTGGTTTAACCCTTTCAGACTCATATGACGCAGAGGTTCCCAGATTAGCAATACTAAATAGAGTTCTCTCACTCTTATAATTACCTCTCCAAAATTAGTTTTCTGCCCACAGCTAACTCAAAGACAACTGCAGAGGTTGAAGTAACTAAACTAAAGGTTTCTAAATACCCCTGATGGTAACAAAGGCTTTAAAGTATCCCTAATAGGCTCAACACAGCTAACTCAAAGACAACTGCAGAGGTTGGAGTAACTAAACTAAAGGTTTCTAAATACCCCTGATGGTAACAAAGGCTTTAAAGTATCCCCAATAGGCTCAACACAGCTAACTCAAAGACAACTGCAGAGGTTGGAGTAACTAAACTAAAGGTTTCTAAATACCCCTGATGGTAACAAAGGCTTTAAAGTATCCCCAATAGGCTCAACACAGCTAACTCAAAGACAACTGCAGAGGTTGAAGTAACTAAACTAAAGGTTTCTAAATACCCCTGATGGTAACAAAGGCTTTAAAGTATCCCTAATAGGCTCAACACAGCTAACTCAAAGGCAACTGCAGAGGTTGAAGTAACTAAACTAAAGGTTTCTAAATACCCCTGATGGTAACAAAGGCTTTAAAGTATCCCTAATAGGCTCAACACAGCTAACTCAAAGACAACTGCATAGGTTGAAGTAACTAAACTAAAGGTTTCTAAATACCCCTGATGGTAACAAAGGCTTTAAAGTATCCCTAATAGGCTCAACACAGCTAACTCAAAGACAACTGCATAGGTTGAAGTAACTAAACTAAAGGTTTCTAAATACCCCTGATGGTAACAAAGGCTTTAAAGTATCCCCAATAGGCTCAACACAGCTAACTCAAAGACAACTGCAGAGGTTGAAGTAACTAAACTAAAGGTTTCTAAATACCCCTGATGGTAACAAAGGCTTTAAAGTATCCCCAATAGGCTCAACACAGCTAACTCAAAGACAACTGCAGAGGTTGAAGTAACTAAACTAAAGGTTTCTAAATACCCCTGATGGTAACAAAGGCTTTAAAGTATCCCTAATAGGCTCAACACAGCTAACTCAAAGGCAACTGCAGAGGTTGAAGTAACTAAACTAAAGGTTTCTAAATACCCCTGATGGTAACAAAGGCTTTAAAGTATCCCTAATAGGCTCAACACAGCTAACTCAAAGACAACTGCATAGGTTGAAGTAACTAAACTAAAGGTTTCTAAATACCCCTGATGGTAACAAAGGCTTTAAAGTATCCCTAATGGGCTCAAAATCGCGTCATGTCGGAGAGGGTTAAGGAACATATATGGTGGGTGGAGGTGGGAGACCACTACCGGTACCCTAATGACTGATACACTGTTAGGCAATCTGTCAAACATGTACGGTCGCGCTAATAAGTCATGTCCCAGCTGTCATTACGTTTGGCTCTCTCTGTGCTGTATTAATGTCTGTCAGATGTTGAATAGGGTGGGTAAGTGTAGGAACATGTCTGTATACTTCACTCGATATGAAGAAATGAAGCTTAGATATTGCCGATACCAATTATGGATCAAAACACACTTGGTGCCGAGTCATCACTTATTAGCGCGACTGTACACTCGACCAAAAAAGTATCTGCACCCTCATCCTGATAATCTGGTGTGTACAGAGCTTGGTAGCATAGGTAGTTGGTAGTAATATACAGTAGATGCATATAGCTGTATGTAGGTAGAGATGCCAACCCTACCGAGCCGACGCCGCCTCACTTTTTGGTCGATGTTTTCATTCATAAATATATGTCTAGTTACCTCCATTAAACATCTATTAGATTCCCCTTCTAGATTACTTTGTACATTTTTCGGTAGAAAAATGTCAAGGCCTGGATCTTCCAAAATGACAGGCTCACTATCGTTCGCCAGGATAAAAATCGACTCCTAAATAGCACGAAAGGTCTTTTAATATTGACTAGGCAATGGGCGGAAGGGCGAAAATCGACAAACTAAGGGGGCAATCATCTTAAAATCTGAAAACTATTGGGGCTAAACATGAGGGAGGAGGGGATCTAGAAAAATGAGCCATATCCCCTTAACACTATCTGGGGTGCAACGTCTCGGGGGTTATTATGGTATTTTGGTTTCATTATTATGGAGGGTTTTAATGGTTTTAGCCATTTTTCGAACAATGTGTGTTTAGTTTACCCCGAGACTTGGAAACACGGCTCTCCAAACCCCCTTCAAGCTAAAAAAACGTCCCCCAGACCCCCTTCAAACTAAAAAACGTCCCCCAGACCCCCTTCAAGCTAAATATGTACATTTTTCGGTAGAAAAATTTCCCGGCCAAAGGCCGGTTTCTCCCAAATTGCAGGCTCGCTATCGCTCGCCCAGGAATAATCTACACCTTATTGGGTTGAAGCATCTTATAATCGCCAAACTAATGAGGTGAAACGTCTTAAAATCTCCAAACTAATGGAGTAAAACAGGGAGAATCAAAATAGACCCACCCTGCACCTAATAGGGTTAATGAAGGTACTGCATCACTCCGCTAAATGACTGGTGCACTGTTAGCACTTTGTCACTCTTGGGTTGGAGAGTTGCACAGAGTAGGGGTGGGATTGTGTTGCAAGACGGTTGCTACGTACTCTACGTAGAGGAGGTGGTATACACTGAGAAAGCTCTGAGGAACATTGATTATTGTAATAGCGGTAGAATAGCGAGAGAGATGCAACATTGCGGCGAAGAGAGAGAGAGAGAGATTGCAAAGAGCCAGTGAATGGACGTGAGTTAATGAGACGAAAGGCTTTCTTTTCTACTTTGTCGAGAAGTGCTGTGTGAGAGGATCCTCCCCACACATGCGAACAATACTCAATACATGGACGCATTGTGCCCCTGTATAGAGCAAGAAGCTGTGCAGGGGGCGGTTGAGCACACCCAGCTTCTGTGAAGTTGTTTTAGCAAGGGTGGTAATATGGTCTTTCCAAGTGAGATTAGGAGAGAAAGAGATTCCTAGAATACTGAGAGAAGATGAAGGATTGCTTTGTGTATTGTTGAAGTATAAGGGATAGTCCTGTGGGAGTTCTCTACGGGTAGATAAATGGAGAAATTGGGTTTTGGAAGCATTGAAAGTAACAAGATTTTCTCTGTCCCAAATGGTAATGGTTGATAGGTCAGAATTTAAGTGTTTTATGGCATCTTCGCGTAATTTTTTGAGTGCTTGCTTGTTGGGGGGTTCTGGAAAACTAGTTGAATAGTGTAAGGTAGAGTATATAGATGGGTAGGGCTGGAGGTATAGTTGAGAAGATCATTTATGATTTATTATGTTCTCTCCACTAACCAACTTTACTCCTAAACTCGATTAATGAAATTAACAAACACATGTGGCAGTCCGGGGATTCGAACCCAGGACGCTCACACCGAAAATCAACACACTTATGCTTTGCACCACGTAGACAGTTAATATTAGAAAGAGAATTGGAGATAGGACAGAACCCTGAGGAACACCGAAGTTGATAGGTTGAGGAAGTGAATGAAGGCCGTCCACAACCGCAGCTATGGAACGGCCGGAAAGGAAATTCGAGACAAAGGCACAGATGGAGGGATAGAAACCGAAGGAGGGTAGTTTAAAACTTAGAGATTTGTGCCAGGTACAGAATTGATGTGTGTGAATTTGTGTTTTTATCTGTGTTTGTTCGTTGTTTTGTGTTGTGTTTTTGTGTTTTCCCTGTTCTGGCTCTGTCTTGAGTCGGCCACCCCCCCAAGACAAATAAAATAGAATAAAATAGAAAATAAAAATAGGAAAATGGGGATTGGGCCTGAGCATATAGATAGATAGATAGCCAGACTAGATAAATTAAACTGGTGGCTAGACTGTCAAGGGTGAGTGAGTGGGTGAGTGAGTGAATCCAGTAACTCGTACCCTGCATGGAGGGGTCCAGAGGTCACCAGGTTCGGTATGAATTAAACTTTCACCTTCAAGGATATATATACCACCACCAAGTTAAGGGGACTCACTGTGGTCTCAAGGTTATGTTTACATTACACATACATACATACATACAAATACGGCACTCACTTAGTCACATATACACGTACACATATGCAGACACACATCCTGCTCTCCCTCTCTCACACACACACACACACACGTACGCAACAATCTTGTTATCCATCTCTCCTTTCGCAGAAATCTCCATCTTAGGAAATTTCAACGTTCACCAGCACCAATGGCTCTCCTCTGTTTCCACTGACCAACCTGGTGAACAAGCCTACATCTTATCTCTCTTAAACGACCTAGAGCAGTTAGTCCAGCAACACACCCGTATCACGGATCACTTCGGAGATCGGCCCATTACTCTTGAATTATTTCTATCCTCTAACCCTTCTGCTTATACTGTCAATCTTTTCTCTCCTTTGGGCTCCTCCGATCATAAACTCATATCTGTCACCTGTCCTATCTCTCCAGTACGGCCACCCGGTCCTCCCAAGAAGCGGCGCTTGTGGCACTTTGGCGCTGGCGACTGGGAGGCTCTCCGGCAGTACTTCTTTGTTATCCCATGGAATGACTTTTGCTTCCATGGCTGGAGATCCTCGGAGAGTGCTAAACGCATTACCGAGGTAATCCTCTCGGGTGTGGAAGCATACATTCCATTTTCTTCTCACAGTCTAATGCAAACAAATCTTGGTTTACTCACGCCTGTTCTACTGCTGTCCGCAACAAGGAGGAAGCATTCACATGGTACCTATGCCTTAAGACTCAAGAATTTCATTCTTCCTATGTTTCTGCACGGAATCAAGCCAAATCTGTTCTTCGACTCGCCAAA
>CM064559.1:3178162-3190662 GCA_032716605.1 Paralithodes platypus
ACCTGCCTTACCTAACCTAACCTATCCTACCATACCCTAACCTAACCTATCATACCATACCCTAACCTAATTTACCTAACTTTTACCCTACCTATCCTAACCTATCTAAAACTAACCTAACCTACCCCACCTAACCAATCATATACTTATTATCCTAACCTAATCTAACCTAACTTTTACCCTACCTATCCAAACCTAACCTAACCAATCCTAATTAAACCTAACCTAACTTTTACCTTACCTAACCTAATGTACCTAACCTAACCTACCCCACTTAACCAATTCTAATTTAACATAACCTAATCTAACCTAACTTTTACCCTACCTACCCAAACCTAACCTAACTTACCCCACCTAACCAATTATAATTTAAAATAACCTAATCTAACCTAACTTTTACCATACCTATCCAAACCTAACCAATCCTAATTAAACCTAACGTAATCTAACCTAGCTAATCCTAACCTATCCTAACTTACCCAACCCTAACGCCAGCTAAGCCACCTATCACTCTGCAATATCTATCAACACCCACCAGTTGCACCCCAGCGGGTTTGTTTACGGAGTTTAAATTTAGAGGGAGCCTTTGTTTGGTTTGATTTGACCGCGTGGGCTACGAGCGTGTTTTTATTTTGTTTTTATTTTTTGTATTTGTTAACGCCTTCACCACCAGTACGTTATTGTCATCATCATATTCTGGTTACCATTAGATGATTTTCTTAAGTTTATAATCTATGTAACTCAAATACGATCACAATAAACCCGCTTATTTACTTCTTAAACTCCATTAAGGGGAGATTTTTAGTTTGGTCCTTGGATAGCCTGCAAGCTTAAGATTACACCCCCTTGAGCCCCTTTCAAGATAAATTTGTACATTTTTCGGTAGAAAAATTTCCCGGCTGAAAGCCGGTTCCTCTTAAATTACAGGTTCGCTATCGCTCGCCAGGATAAAATCGACACCCTAATGGCAAGAAAGGTCTTAAAATTGACAGAAATGGGTTGAAAGTTCTTAAAATCGTCAAAATAATCGGGCAAACGTCTTAAAATTAGAAAAACAATGTGGCTAAACATGAGGGAGAAAGGAGTCAAGAAAAAAAATCCCTCAAGTGGAAATCTCCCCTTAAATCGTCTAATATTAGCCAGAATCAAGGTGGGAAGACGTCATGGTCCTGAAGGGGTTAAGACGTCATGGATCTGAAGGGGTTAAGACGTCATGGTCCTGAAGGGGTTAAGACGTCATGGACCTGAAGGGGTTAAGACGTCATGGATCTGAAGGGGTTAAGACGTCATGGTCCTGAAGGGGTTAAGACGTCATGGTCCTGAAGGGGTTAAGACGTCATGGTCCTGAAGGGGTTAAGACGTCATGGATCTGAAGGGGTTAAGACGTCATGGTCCTGAAGGGGTTAAGACGTCATGGTCCTGAAGGGGTTAAGACATCATGGACCTGAAGGGGTTAAGACGTCATGGTCCTGAAGGGGTTAAGACGTCATGGTCCTGAAGGGGTTAAGACGTCATGGTCCTGAAGGGGTTAAGACGTCATGGTCCTGAAGGGGTTAAGACGTCATGGTCCTGAAGGGGTTAAGGATTGAATGTACTGTTATAATTACTCTGTTCTTATCTTTCTCCCTAGACATACATTGGCAGCCAGTCACACACACACAGGGTATATATATATATATATATATATATATACCGTATATACAGTATATATATATATATATATATATATATATATATATATATATATATATATATATATATATATATATATATATATATATATATATATATATATATATATATATATATATATATATATATATATATATATATATATATATATATATATATATATATATTCTTTATATATATATATATATACCGTATATACAGTATATATATATATATATATATATATATACAGGTATATATATATATATATATATATATATATATATAATATATATAATATATACAGGGTGTTCAGAAAACATGTGTACAACATGAAATGGGTGATAGGGAACACAGAATTAAACATTTTGTACTGCATGGAGGTATGTCTATAAATGCTTCCTTGCGGTGCTACAGGGTAGACAGTTTCAACGTAATTTCCCTAAATTTGTACCCTACCTTCTCTGTGAGTAATCCGTTTACATACAAACATGGTAATTTAATGTACACGACAGTATGAACATTACTTTATTAATGTCAGTACACTGCAAATCTGTTAATCTTCACTTCAGTTTCAAATGTACTTTTGTTTTTGCAGTGTACCGACATTAATTAAGTAATGTTCATACTGTTGTGTACATTAAATTACCATGTTTGTATGTAAACGGATTACTCACGAAGAAGTTAGGGTAAAAAATTACGGAAATTACGTTGAAAATGTTATAGACATACCTCCATGCAGTACAAAATGTTTAATTCTGTGTTCCCTATCACCCATTTCATGTTCTACACATGTTTTCTGAACACCCTGTATATATAATATATATATATATATATATATATATATATATATATATATATATATATATACTGTATATACGGTATATATATATATATATATATATATATATATATACCTGTATATGAATAAAAGCATCATTACTTCAATGGAGTTACTCGGGGATGTTTCAAGGTGTTTTGGGGGACCCCTTTCTCCCTCATTTTAGCCCCCATTAATATGAGATTTTAACAAATGTATAGGCAACAAATTTATCTCGAAGGTAGTTCTTGGGCGCGTTGTTAATTTAAGCTTAACAGAGGTCTAAGGAACAAACTAAAATAGGGTGAATATGGTGGGTAAGTGTAGAAACAGGTTTGTATATTTCACTCGATATGAAGAAATGAAGCTTAGATATTGCTGATACCAATTATTGATCAAAACATACTTGGTGCCGAGACATCACTTATTAGCACGACTGTACGTCCTTTTCATCGTATTCTGGCATCTATTAGACGATTTTATGCAGCTTAGGAAGGACCTATAGCAATGATAGGACTCCAAACTATCTCAACCAGCCCTTTCAACTACCACAGATCCTTCCTAAGCTGCATAATATCGTCTAAATATTGCTAGAATACTAAATATAACACACGTCGCTGGTACTCAAAGGGTTAAACACTCCAAACCATTAAAACATCAAGACAGTTGTTGGTTATTAGTTCGCAACATATCACCTCCCCCTGCCTAACCTATCCTAACTCACCTAACTCACCTAACTTAAGGGGGGTGACCTGCTTTTTTGTTATTTCTGTCCTTTTCTCTCTTTCTCTGGCTTGTATCCATTCGGCCCCATTCAGCCAACTATTTTAAGACGTTTATCCCCATCTAGGTGTCGATTTCTTCCTGGCGAGCGATAGCGAGTCAGCATTATATGAAGAAATCCGGCTTCGCCGGAGAAATTTTTCTATCGAAAAATGTGCACATTTAGCCTGCTGTCAAACACAAATAAAAAATATGCTGGCTCGCTACCGCTCACCAGTAAAAAAATGACACCTGGATGGGGATAAACGTCTTCAAACAGCAGGCTGAATGGGGCCGAATGGATACAAGCCAGAGAAAGATAGAAATGGACAGAAATAACAAAAAGCAGGTCACCCCCCTTAACTGTGTTGCCTTATGTGGGTACCCTCTCACTTCAATTAACCCTTTGAAGTTTAATGACGCATTGTGGCCGTTTACGCTGCGTATTATGAGACGATTGTATGCAATTTAGGACTATCTCAATTAACCCTCTGACTTAGTTAATTAGATCCTTCTTAAGGGGAGGTTTTTAGTTGATTCCCTAGACTTCCATCAAGCTTAAAATTACTCCCCCTTGACCCCCTTTCAAGATAAATTTGTACCTTTTTCTGTAGAAAAATTTCCCGGCCGAAGGCCGGTTCCCCTTAAATTACAGGCTCGCTATCGCTCGCCAGGAAAAAATCGACACCTAAATGGCACGAATGGTCTTAAAATTGACAGAAATGAGGCGAGGGTTCTTAAAATCGCCAAACTAATGGGGCAAGCGTCTTTAAATCTTACAAGCAATGGGGCTAAACATGAGGAAGAAAGAGGTTCAGAAAAAAAATCCTCCAGGTGGAAATCTCCCCTTAACTAACTGTCTTGATAGCGTAATGCGTAAGTGCGCGGAATTTCGATGCGAGTATCCTAGGTTCGAGTCCTCGGAGTGCCACATGTATTTGTTGATTTCATTAACCATTTCACGAATTTATGACGCAGAGGTTGCCAGATTAGCAATAAGAAATAGAGTTCTCTCACTCTTATAATTACCTCTCCAAAATTAGTTTTCTGCCCACAGCTAACTCAAAGACAACTGCAGAGGTTGAAGTAACTAAACTAAAGGTTTCTAAATACCCCTGATGGTAACAAAGGCTTTAAAGTATCCCCAATAGGCTCAACACAGCTAACTCAAAGACAACTGCAGAGGTTGAAGTAACTAAACTAAAGGTTTCTAAATACCCCTGATGGTAACAAAGGCTTTAAAGTATCCCCAATAGGCTCAACACAGCAAACTCAAAGACAACTGCAGAGGTTGAAGTAACTAAACTAAAGGTTTCTAAATACCCCTGATGGTAACAAAGGCTTTAAAGTATCCCCAATAGGCTCAACACAGCTAACTCAAAGACAACTGCAGAGGTTGAAGTAACTAAACTAAAGGTTTCTAAATACCCCTGATGGTAACAAAGGCTTTAAAGTATCCCCAATAGGCTCAACACAGCTAACTCAAAGACAACTGCAGAGGTTGAAGTAACTAAACTAAAGGTTTCTAAATACCCCTGATGGTAACAAAGGCTTTAAAGTATCCCCAATAGGCTCAACACAGCTAACTCAAAGACAACTGCAGAGGTTGAAGTAACTAAACTAAAGGTTTCTAAATACCCCTGATGGTAACAAAGGCTTTATAGTATCCCCAATAGGCTCAACACAGCTAACTCAAAGACAACTGCAGAGGTTGAAGTAACTAAACTAAAGGTTTCTAAATACCCCTGATGGTAACAAAGGCTTTAAAGTATCCCCAATAGGCTCAACACAGCTAACTCAAAGACAACTGCAGAGGTTGAAGTAACTAAACTAAAGGTTTCTAAATACCCCTGATGGTAACAAAGACTTTAAAGTATCCCCAATAGGCTCAAAATCGCGTCATATGTCGGAGAGGGTTAATTGAGTTTAGAGGTGAAGTTGGTTGGTGGAAAAAACATAATAATTCCATTTAAGCTTTGTAATCTGAATGAAATCGTCTAAATATAGCCAGAAAACGGAACACAAATGCGTCATCTTATTTTCTAAGGTATAAACTAAAAGATTATAATACGCTCGTACCCCACGTGGCCAAACCAAAACAAACAAGCTTTCCCGCCAAAAGTAAATTAAGTAAACAAACCAGCTAGGGTACAACTGGTGGGTGTTGATGGGTTGCAGGATGATAGGTGGCTTAGCTTAGGGTAAGTTAGGGTATATTAAGGTATATTAGATTAGGTTAGGTGAGACAGGATTGGTTAGGTTAAGATAGGCTAGGTGAAGTAGGTTAGGTTAGCTTTAGTAAGTTAAGTTAGGATAGGTTAGGTTAAGTTAGGGTATGCTGGGACAGATTAGGTTAGGTTAGGATAGGTTAAGTTAGGGCTTGATAGGATAGGTTGGGTGAGGGGAGTTAGGTTAGGTGAGGTATAAGGCAAGTTAGGTTTGGTTAATTTAGGTTTGGTATGTTAGGTTAGGTAGGGGATGTTGTGTTATTAAGGGTAAGTTAGGTTAGTTAGGATAGGTTAGATTAGAGCATGGTTAGGTATGTTAGGTAAGTTTTGTAAATGTAGGTAGGTTAGGGTTGGTATGTTAAGGGGAGACTGGCCGTTTGTTTGGTCTATTAATTCATTTATTCATATATTTTGTTGAGTTTCCTCCCTAGACCTCCATCAAGCTTAGAAAAACACCCCCTAGACCCCCCTTCAAGATAAATTTGTACATTTTTCGGTAGCAAAATGTCCCTGCCGAAGGCCGGTTCCTCTTAAAATTGCAGGCTCGCCATCGCTCGCCAGGAAATAATCGGCACCTAAATGGCACGAAAAGTCTTAAAATTGACAACGAAATGGGGCGAAGGGTCATAAAATCCCCAAACTATTGGAACCAACGTCTTAAAATCTCAAAACTAGTGGGGCTAAACATTAGGGAGAAGGGTGTCCAGAAAAACGGCCTGCCTCCCCTTAAGGTCGGTTCCATGAGGCCGGGTACGCTAGGGTAATTAAGGTAGTTGACGTTAGGATAGGTTAGGTTAAGGGGAGGCAGACCGTTTTTCTGGACCCCCTTCTCCCTAATGTTTAGCCCCACTAGTTCTGAGATTATAAGACGTTCGGCCCATTAGTTTGGCGATTTTAACACCTTTCGCCCCATTTCGTTGTCAATTTTAAGACCTTTCGTGCCATTTAGGTGTCGATTATTTCCTGGCGAGCGATAGCGAGCCTGCAATTTTAAGAGGAACCGGCCTTCGGCCGGGACATTTTTCTACCGAAAAATGTACAAATTTATCTTGAAGGGGGGTCTAGGGGGTGTTTTCTAAGCTTGATGGAGGTCTAGGGAGGAAACTAAAAAAAAATATATGAATAAATGAATTAATAGACCAAACAAACGGTCAGTCTCCCCTTTAAGATTGCTTTCTTTTGAAATCCTTTGGCTTTCATAATTATCTCTATTTATAAAGAAATCTTACTTTTGTTCGTGTTGACTTTTTCTTCTCTTTCTTCCCTCGCTACTTAAATATTCTATTCTTGTATATATTATTATTATTGTATCTTTTGTTATATCGGTAGTTCCATACTGAACACGGGAACTATTCCATCTAATAACGTTTAAGACGTTCGCCCCATTATTTTGGCGATTTTAAGAACTTTCGCCCAATTTCTGTCAATTTTAAGACCATTCGTGCCATTTAGGTGTCAATTTTTTCCTGGCGAGCGAAAGCGAGCCTGTAATTTAAGGGGAACCGGCCTTCGGCCGGGACATTTTTCTACCGAAAAATGTACAAATTTATCTTGAAAGGGGGTCTAGGGGGAGTAATTTTAAGCTTGATGGAAGTCTAGGGAATCAACTAAAAACCTCCCCTTAAGGTGGTGTCACACGAGCGCTTTTTACCGCAATTTTCGAAGAGTTAAGTTTTGTTTGTTTGTACCCAACGCACTGTAATCAACCAAGCTCCCCCACTCCCCCCCCCCCCCACCCCCCACCCCTCCACCCCCCACACACACTCAAATCTATCCTTCAACAAACAAAGCAGAGTGTATCAGCTCTCGGGAAGTGAAGGCGGAGTCCCACGAGCGATTATTTTTTCCCGTCGTCAATTATCACGGGCAATTGTAGTCTGGCAGCTTCAAAATTTAAGTGCCACATGAGTAAAACTACCTGGTGGATCCCACATGTGCTTTCATTAATTACCATTAGAGCTGTTTGGTGTTGCGGTGACATTGATAACCATATGGATTACCTCGCTCTAGTTTCCGATTCCAATGTGAGAAAAGCGTCTCGATATCACGAGAACAAAAACTTAACTCTTCGAAAATTGCGGTAAAAAGCGCTCGTGTGACATCACCTTAAGGGGAGGTTTTTAGTTTATTCCCTAGACTTCCATCAAGCTTAAAATTACTCCCCCTTGACCCACTTTCAAGATAAATTTGTACATTTTTCGGTAGAAAAATGTCCCGGCCGAAGGCCGGTTCCCCTTAAATTACAGGCTCGCTATCGCTCGCCAGTAAAAAATCGACACCTAAATGGCACGAATGGTTTTAAAATTGACAGAAATTGGGCGAAAGTTCTTAAAATCGCCAAAATAATGGGGCGAACGTCGTAAACTCTCAAAAGCAATAAGGCTAAACACGAGGGAGAAAGGCGTCAAGAAAAAAAAATCCCTCAAGTGGATATCTCCCCTTAAAGCCGCTGTCACACGAGCGCTTTTTCCGTCAATTTTCCATGAGCAAGTTTTTTCTGGTATTATTTCGGGACATTTTGGCACTGGTATCGGTAACTAGACTGAAGGTGGATTATGTTAGGCGGCTGAATTCTGATAAAGTGTCATTGTTTAAGCTGCCAGACCATAATTGCCCGTAAAAATTGCCTCGAAAAAATTGCTCGTGTGACTCCGGGCTTAAGGAAAGAGGGCGAGTGGTGATGAAGGTTAGTGGGATCTGCCGCAGAGAGTTTAATGGGGCGATGGGTCGTTTTTCTGGTCCGCCTTCTTCCTCGTGTTTAGCCCCATTAGATGTTATGACGTGCGGCTCATTACTTTGGCGATTTTAAGGCCTTTCGCCCCATTTCTTTGTCAATATTGAGACTTTTCGTATCATTTAGGTGTCGATTTTTTCCTGGCGAGCGATAGCGAGCCTGTAATTTTAAGAGGAATCGGACATTTTTCTACCGAAAAATGTACAAATTTATCTTGAAAATTGGAGTCTAGGCGGTGTTTTATTAAGCTTGATGGAGGTCTAGCGAGGAAACTAGCAACTGAATTAATATATACATTTATAGACCAAAACACCAATATCCCCCTAAACTAAGGGTATGGCACGGAAGGTCTTAAATTTGGCAGAGAAATGGGGCGGAACGTTTTAAAATTTGACGAAGAAATGGGGCGAAAGTTCTTAAAATTGACGAAGAAATGGGGTGGAAGGTTTTAATATTGACAAAGAAATGTGGCGAAAGTTCTTAAAATGGACGAAGAAATGGAGCGAAAGGTCTTGAAATTAACGAAGAAACGGAGTGAAAGGTCTTGAAATTGACAAAGAAATGGAGCGAAAGGTCTTTAAATTAACGAAGAAACGGAGCGAAAGATCTTGAAATTGACGAAGAAATGGAGCGAAAGGTCTTGAAATTAACAAAGAAACGGAGCGAAAGATCTTGAAATTGACGAAGAAATGGAGCGAAAGGTCTTGAAATTAACAAAGAAACGGAGCGAAAGATCTTGAAATTGACAAAGGAATAGGGCGAAAGGTCTTGAAATTGACAAAGAAATAGGGCGAAAGGTCTTGAAATAGCCAAATTAATAGGCACAAAGACAATCCACCGAGTTAAGTCAAATTAGTGGATAACAATAATATTTCGAAAAATTATTATATTTGTCAAAACATAGTTTATAAAAATAGATTTTGACGAAATTTGGTCAGTACTTTGTTTTGGTGGTTAAGGGGAGGTCTCCACTTGAGGGATTTTTTTCTTGACCCCTTTCTCCCTCATGTTTAGCCCCATTGCTTTTGATATTATAAAATGTTTGCCCCATTAGTTTAGCGATTTTAAGAACTTTCACCCCATATTAAGACCATTCGTGCCATTTAGGTGTCGATTTTATCCTGGCGAGCGATAGCGAGCCTGTAATTTAAGAGGAACCGGCCTTCGGCCGGAAAATTTGTCTACCGAAAAATGTACAAATTTATCTTGAAAGGGACTCAAGGGGGTGTAATTTTAAGCTTGATGGAGGTCTAGGGAACAAACTAAATACCTCCCCTTAAGGGGGTGTTATTTTTCTGGGCCCCCTTCTCCCTCATGCTAAGTTCCATTAGATTTCCGATCAAATAGTTATCTGGAAAGTCTCGCTCGCTGCTCTCTCTCTCTCTCTCTCTCTCCCTCTTTGCATATAATTATACTGTATATATATATATATATATATATATATATATATAATTTTTCTGTCCTCCCCCTATCCCCCTTCAACTCTCTCTCTCTCTCTCTCTCTCTCAGGTTAAGGACCGCCAACAATGGGTGTATTAAGGCCCCTCTTCAGGCACCAGGATTCTACCATCAGGCACTGAAACACCGTCCTCCCTTTCCCCTCATGTTTAGCCTCTCTCCCACTCTCTCTCTCTCTCTCTCTCTCTCTCTCTCTCTCTCTCTCTCTCTCTCTCGCTCTCACACACTCTCTCCCTCAACTTTGTGTGTTTTTTCAACTAACGAGCAATTGACTCATCCCCATCTTAGGGAAAGTATTTAGTTTGTTCCCTAGACCTCCATCAAGAATACAATTCCACTCCTAGACCCCCTTTCAAGATGAATTTGTACATTTTTCGGTACAAAAATGTTGACAATCGACACCTAACTTGCACGAAAGGTCTAAACATTAACAGAAATGGGTCGAAAGGTCTTAAAATCGCCAAAGTAATGGGGCAAGCGTCTAAAAATCTCAAACCAGTGGGACTAAACATAAGGGAGAAAGGGGTCCAGAAAAAAAAATCCTTCAAGTGGAAATCTCCCCTTAAACCACCGAAACACCGCAACTTTATGGGGAGATTTTTTTTTTATTAATTTATTTAGTCATGCATTCAGATTTTTTTTTACACCTAAATGACACGAAAAGTCTTAATATTGACAAAGAAATGGGTCGAAAGGTCTTAAAATCGCCAAGCTTATGAGCCGAACGTCATAAGATCTGAAAACTAACGGGGCTAAACATGAGGGAGAAGGAGGAACCAGAAAAAACGACCCATCTCCCCTTTTACCCGTTATTGAGGAATAGGCGTGTTTTATTGCCATGTTGCAAGGGATGGATTTCAGCTTAATCCCCTAAGGCTAAAAAAAACACCTTCCCTGACTTTCTTCAAACTATAAATTAACCCCTTGAAGCTCGGACGCGTTTTAGCAGTTTATTTTGGCTAAAATTGGACGATTTTCTGCAGCTTAGGAAGGATCTGTGGGTATCAAAAGGGTCAATACTATCTCAATCAACCCTCTGACTTACACACACCGTTACTAAGCTGAATATAATCGTCTAATAGTAGCCAGAAAACAGAACAGAAACGCGTATTGGAGCTTGAGAGGGTTAATATGCCCACCCAGACCCTCTTCAAGCTCAATTTGTACATTTTTCGATTAAATAATGTTCCGGCCGAAATCCGATTAAGCAGATTTTTAGTTTGTTCCCCAGACCTCCATCAAACTTATAATTACACCCCCTAGACCCGCTTTCAAGATAAATTTGTACATTTTTCGGTAGAAAATTGTCCCAGTCGAAGGTCAGTTCCTTCTAAAATTACAGGCTCGCTCTCCAGGAAAAAATCGACACCTAAATGGCACGAAAGGTCTTAATATTCACACATAAATGGGGCAAAAGGTCTCAAAATCGCCAAACTAACGGAACGAACGTCTTAAAATCTCAAGACTAATATGCTAAACGTGAGGGAGAAGGGGGTCCAGAAAAAGCCCCCCCCCCCCCTGCAATGGTAAACACTAACTTCCTAATCCTGCCACGGACATTAGTTCTAGGGCAGTAGTTCCCTTTCCAATGTTCCCTTACCCACTCTAAACCACTGTTTGGACACTTGACAAGCAGCCTAGAAGGGTCACTAGACCTGTTGTTGCTTGATTTCCTTTGTACATCCTTCCTTCCATCCTAATTGACCACTTGGCGAGTTTCGTTCTATAAGGAAGTTGGAGCCGTAGACATCGGTATCTAACAGCATTTACAGCTGAAATACGGTCGTAGTGCATTTATCAACACATAAAACCCAATTCAACATACCATTTATCCATCACAAACCCACATTATTATTGCATTTCTGTTTAATATCGATGTTCACGGCTCCAACTTCCTTATAGCCTGAAACTCGCAAGTGGTCAATTCCTGTTATTATTTCTATATTTTTGACTGGACCCCTTTCTCCCTCATGTTTAGCCCCATTGCTTTTGAGATTATCAGACGTTTGCCCCATTAGTTTAGCGATTTTAAGACCTTTCGCCCCATTTTTGTCAATTTTAAGACATTTCGTGTCATTTTTGGTGTCGATGTTTTCCTTTCGAGTGATAGCGAGCCTTCGGCCCGGACATTTTTCTACCGAAAAATGTACAGCTTTAACTTGAAGGAGAGTCTTGGGGGTTGTTTTTTTAAGGGGAGGTTTCCACTTGAGGGATTTTTTGTCGAACTTCCTTCTCCCTTCTGTTAAGCCCCATTGTTTTTGAGATTTTAAGACGTTTAAACCATTAGTTTGGCGATTTTAATAACTTTCGCCCCATTTCTGTCAATTTTAAGACCTTTCGTGCCATTAAGGTGTCAATTTTTTCCTGGCGAGCGATAGCGAGCCTGTAATTTAAGACCAACCGGCCTCCGGCCGGGACATTTTTCTACCGAAAAATGTACAAATTTAAATGTGTACATTTTTCGGTAGAAAAATTTCCCGGCCAAAGGCCGGTTTCTCCCAAATTGCGGGCTTGCTTTCGCTCGCCCAGGAAAAATCGACACCTTATTGGGTTGAAGCATCATAAAATCGCCAAACTAATGCGATGAAACGTCTTAAAATCTCCAAGCTAATGGAGTAAAACTGGGAGGGTCTAAATTGTCCCACTCTGCACCTAATAGGGTTAACCTTGGCCAACCCCTGCATTGGTATACATCCCTCCCTTAAGGCGGGTGACCTGCTTTTGGTTATTTCTGTCCTTTTCTCGCTTTCTCTGGCTTGTATCCATTCGGCCCCATTCAGCCAACTGTTTTAAGACGTTTATCCCCATCTAGGTGTCGATTTCTTCC
>CM064559.1:3193162-3200662 GCA_032716605.1 Paralithodes platypus
CCGTAGGAGTGAAGCGGAAGGTATTGTTTTTACTCATGTATATCTGTCTGTCTGTATGTCTGTCTGTCTGTCTGTATTTCTGTCTGTTAGTCTGTCTGTCTGTCGGCTCGTAATATATCTGGACAACGTATGCATGTATATGAACGAAACTTGGCCCGTCCCTTTATTGGGTACCCGAAAGGATCCCATTAACCTTTGGCTAACATCGCCCCCAAATCCACCCTTCTTAGACCCCCCTACACCCTACACCTCCAACTAAAATAGAAAGAGAGAGAGAAAGAGAGGAAGAGAAAGAGAGAGAGAGAGAGAGGGCACACACATATTTTAAAACTGATTGGGTCAAGGGAAGGAACTTTGGCCTCTGTATATTAACCCCTTCAGACTCATATGACGCAGAGGTTGCCAGATTAGCAATAAGAAATAGAGTTCTCTCACTCTTATAATTACCTCTCCAAAATTAGTTTTCTGCCCGCAGCTAACTCAAAGACAACTGCAGAGGTTGAAGTAACTAAACTAAAGGTTTCTAAATACCCCTGATGGTAACAAAGGCTTTAAAGTATCCCTAATAGGCTCAACACAGCTAACTCAAAGACAACTGCAGAGGTTGAAGTAACTAAACTAAAGGTTTCTAAATACCCCTGATGGTAACAAAGGCTTGAAAGTATCCCCAATAGGCTCAACACAGCTAACTCAAAGACAACTGCAGAGGTTGAAGTAACTAAACTAAAGGTTTCTAAATACCCCTGATTGTAACAAAGGCTTTAAAGTATCCCCAATAGGCTCAACACAGCTAACTCAAAGACAACTGCAGAGGTTGAAGTAACTAAACTAAAGGTTTCTAAATACCCCTGATGGTAACAAAGGCTTTAAAGTATCCCTAATAGGCTCAACACAGCTAACTCAAAGACAACTGCAGAGGTTGAAGTAACTAAACTAAAGGTTTCTAAATACCCCTGATGGTAACAAAGGCTTTAAAGTATCCCTAATAGGCTCAACACAGCTAACTCAAAGACAACTGCAGAGGTTGAAGTAACTAAACTAAAGGTTTATAAATACCCTGATGGTAACAAAGGCTTGAAAGTATCCCCAATAGGCTCAACACAGCTAACTCAAAGACAACTGCAGAGGTTGAAGTAACTAAACTAAAGGTTTCTAAATACCCCTGATGGTAACAAAGGCTTTAAAGTATCCCTAATAGGCTCAACACAGCTAACTCAAAGACAACTGCAGAGGTTGAAGTAACTAAACTAAAGGTTTCTAAATACCCCTGATGGTAACAAAGGCTTTAAAGTATCCCCAATAGGCTCAACACAGCTAACTCAAAGACAACTGCAGAGGTTGAAGTAACTAAACTAAAGGTTTATAAATACCCCTGATGGTAACAAAGGCTTTAAAGTATCCCCAATAGGCTCAACACAGCTAACTCCAAGACAACTGCAGAGGTTGAAGTATCTAAACTAAAGGTTTCTAAATACCCCTGATGGTAACAAAGGCTTTAAAGTATCCCTAATAGGCTCAAAATCGCGTCTCATATGTCGGAGAGGGTTAAGGGGAGATGGGTCGGGGTTTTTTCTGTTTTTAAATTTTTGGCCTATTAACCCCTTCAGTACCAGTGATAGGTTTGTATTTTATTCTAACAATTATTTGACGATTTATTGCAGTTTTGAAAGGCCCTCCATTACTTAACAGGCTTGGAATCGTCTCACTTAACCCGTTTTACTACCGCAGATCCTTCTTAAGGGGAGGTTTTTAGTTGATTCCCTAGACTTCCATCAAGCTTTAAATTACACCCCCTTGACCCCCTTTCAAGATAAATGTGTACATTTTTCGGTAGAAAAATGTCCCGGCCGAAGGCCGGTGGCCCTTAAATTACAGGCTCGCTATCGCTCGCCAGGAAAAAATCGACACCTAAATGGCACGAATGGTCTTAAAATTGACTTAAATGGGGCGAGGGTTCTTAAAATCGTCAAACTAATGGGGCGAACGTCTTAAAATCTCAAAAGCAACTATGCTAAACATGAGGGAGAAAGAAAGGGGTCCAGAAAAAAAAATCCTCCAGGTGGAAATCTCCCCTTAAAGTGCACAGAGCATCGTTTAAATATAGCTATACTAATTTACAACAGACGTCGCCGGTACAGAAAAGGGTTAATGAATGTATTCCGGTATTTCTTAGTTCCTCGCTAGACCTCCATCAAAGCTGGAAAGAACCCCCTCACCCCCCCCCCCCCCCCCACTGGAACCCCCTTCAAGATAAATGTGTACCTTTTTTCGATAGAATGGCGGTTACTCTTAAAAAAATCGACACCTGTATGGCGCGAAAGGTCTTATTATTGAGATTGAAATGGGGTGTAAGGTCATTTAATCGTCAAACTAATGAGTCGAACGTCTTAAAATCTAAGTACCGATGGGGTTAAACTGGAAGGAGGAGGTGGCCAGAAAAAAATCACTCCACCTCCCCTAAATTTGCCATTCTCACCATTACAGGATAATACAGACAAATGTAATGTATCAGTTTCACTCCCACCACCAAACACCTCCCGATGAAATAAGTGAAAGTATGTTGTTCCTACCGGGATTCGAACCTGGGTTATCACATACAGATCTTAACCACTCTAACCACTACACCATCAAGGCAGTTGTACAGTACGGTCGCGCTAATAAGTCATGCCCAGCTGTCATTACGTTTGGCTCGCTCTGTGCTGTATTAATGTCTGTCAGATGTTGAATAGGGTGGGTACGGTAGCGCTAATAAGTCATGTCCCAGCTGTCATTACGTTTGGCTCGCTCTGTGCTGTATTAATGTCTGTCAGATGTTGAATAGGGTGGGTAAGTAGCGCTAATAAGTCATGTTCCAGCTGTCATTACGTTTGGCTTGCTCTGTGCTGTATTAATGTCTGTCAGATGTTGAATAGGGTGGGTAAGTGTAGCGCTAATAAGTCATGTCCCAGCTGTCATTACGTTTGGCTCGCTCTGTGCTGTATTAATGTCTGTCAGATGTTGAATAGGGTGGGTACGTGTAGCGCTAATAAGTCATGTCCCAGCTGTCATTACGTTTGGCTCGCTCTGTGCTGTATTAATGTCTGTCAGATGTTGAAGAGGTGGGTAAGTGTAGCGCTAATAAGTCATGTCCCAGCTGTCATTACGTTTGGCTCGCTCTGTGCTGTATTAATGTCTGTCAGATGTTGAATAGGGTGGGTAAGTGTAGGAACACGTTGGTATATTTCACTCGATATGAAGAAATGAAGCTTAGATATTGCTGATACCAATTATTGATCAAAACATACTGGGTGCCGAGACATGACTTATTAGCGCGACTGTACCGAGACATGACTTATTAGCGCGACTGTACATCACGTGACCACGATTGATAACCATTTATCGAATACTGGATGTTAAGGGGAGATTTCCACCTGGAGGATTTTTTTCTGGACCCCTTTCTCCCTCATGTTTAGCCCCATTGCTTTTGAGATTTTAAAACGTTCGCCCCATTAGTTTGGCGATTTTAAGAACCCTCGCCCCATTTCTGTTAATTTTAAGACCATTCGTGCCATTTAGGTGTCGATTTTTTCCTGGCGAGCGATAGCGAGCCTGTAATTTAAGGAGAATCGGCAAAATTTCTACCGAAAAATGTACAAATTGATCTTGAAAGGGGGTCTAGGGGGGAGTAATTTTAAGTTTGATGGAAGTCTAGGGAATCAACTAAAAACCTCCCCTTAACCTAATCATGTGCTGAACCAAACTGCACCATGGATAGCCTAATGCTTAAGGGGAGATCTCCACTTGAGGAATTTTGTTCTTGACCCCTTTCTCCCTCATGTTTAGCCCCATTGCTTTTGATATTATAAAACGTTCGCCCTATTAATTTAGCGATTTTAAGAACTTTCACCCCATATTAAGACCTTTCGTGCCATTCAGGTGTCGATTTTATCCTGGCGAGCGATAGCGAGCCTGTAATTTAAGAGGAACCGGCCTATGGCCGGGACATTTTTCTACCGAAAAATGTACACATTTATCTTGAATGGGACTCAAGGGGGTGTAATTTTAAGCTTGATGGAGGTCTAGGGAACAAACTAAATACCTCCCCTTAAGGGGGAGACTGACCGTTTGTTTGGTCTATTAATTCATTTATTCATATATTTTGTTTAGTTTCCTCCCTAGACCTCCATCAAGCTTAGAAAAACACCCCCTAGACCCCCTTTCAAGATCAATTTGTACATTTTTCGGTAGAAATTTTGCCGATTCTCCTTCAAGATAGATTTGTAAATTTTTCGGTAGAAAAATCCGGTTCCTCTTAAAATTGCAGGCTCGCTTTCGCTCGCCGCCAGGAAATAATTGACACCTAAATGGCACGAAAAGTCTTAAAATTGACAAGGAAATGGGGCGAAAGGTGTTAAAAATCGCCAAACTAAATGGACCGAACGTCTTATAATCTCAAAACTAGTGGGGCTGAACATGAGGGAGAAGGGGGTCCAGAAAAACGGTCTGCCTCCCCTTAGATGGGAAGATGGGTCGTTTTTATTGGGTCATTTATGGGTAGTGTTTATAATTATGTTTAGTCTCTTCCCTAGACCTCCATTAAGCTAAAAAAAAAAAAAAAAAACACCCTCCTTCAAGATAAATTTATACATTTTTCGATAGAAGAATGTTTAGTTTCCTTCCTAGACCTCCATTAAGCTAAAGAAAAGAAAAACCCAAGACCCTCCTTCAAGATAAATTTATACATTTTTCATAGAAGAATGTTTAGTTTCCTTCCTAGACCTCCATTAAGCTAAAAAAAAAACCCAAAAACATTTGTACGTTTTTCGATAGAAAAATTTCAAGGCCAAAGGCCGGTATCTCTTAAATGTCAGGCTCGCTATCGCTCGCCAGGAAAAAATCGACACCTAAATGACAAGAAAAGTCTGAATATTGACAAAGAAATGGGGCGAAAGTTCTTAAAATCGCCAAACTAATGGGGCAAATCTGAAAACTGAAATGGGGCTAAAGATGAGAAAGAAAGGGGACCAGAAAAACGACCCATCTCCCCTTAAGCGAAAGGAAAATCAATTCCCTTTTGAGTTAGAGAGTTGGACAGAAAAGGGTTGGGAATGTACAAAGTACAAAGGAAATCAAGCAACAACAGGTCTAGTGACCCTTCTAGGCTGCTTGTCCTCCAAAACACTGAGGATCAAGTGTCCAAACAGTGGTTTAGAGTGGGTAAGGGAACATTGGAAAGGGAACTACTGCCCTGGAACTAATGTTCGTGGCAGGATTAGGAAGTTAGTAGGGGACGGATGGGTTAGTAACTGAGGGGGGGATAAAATAAAGTTATTCATTTACAAACGCAGTCAGTCGCGGGTTTGATGCGAGATATTTGTCTAAGCGGAGTGTTGAAAGGCGGGTGCCCCCCACTCTCTGTAAGGGAGGAGGTATACACTGAGGAAGCTCAAAAGAACGCTGATTATTGTAATAGCGGTAGAAGAAAGAGAGAGAGAGAGATGCAACATTGCAGCGTGCAGTGAGAGATTGTAGGGAATTAGTAAGAGGAGGTGAATTAAGCCGGTATCACACGAGCGCTTTTTCCCCTCAACATTTATCCTCAACACTGGTCTGGCAGCTGATGAGGTCAACATTTAAAATATGTGGGTCACCTAAATTCATCTACCATCAGTCTAGTTTCCGATACCAGTGCAAAATATTCCAGAAATGTTGCCAGAAAAATGTTGATCATGGAATGTTGACTATAAAAGCTCTCGTGTGATACCGGCTTAAGGGGAGATCCTTCAATTTTTGTCAATGCTTGTATTTATTTATTATTTTTCTAGTGTCTTCGCTAGACCTCCATCAAGCTTAAAATGAAGCCCCCTAGACCCCCTTTCAAGATAAATGTGTACATTTTTCGGAAGAAAAATGTTCTGGCCGAAGGCCGATTCCTCTTAAATAACAGGCTCGCTATCGCTCGCCAGGAAAAAATCGAGACCTAATTGACAGGAAAGGTCTTAACATTGACAGAAATGGGGCGAAAGTTCTTAAAATCGCCAAACTAATGGGGCTAAAGATGAGGGAGAAGGTGGTCTAGAAAAACGACTCGTGTCCACTTAATAAGATGAAATGCTTTTGACTGCAGCCTACCCTTTTGAGTAGCGCAGTACGGTTGGAGCCTCCCCACACATGCGAACAATACTCAATACACGGGTGCACTGTGCCCTTGTACAGAGCAAGAAGCTGTGCGGGGGTGCAGAACCCACGGAGACGGTTGAGCACACCCAACTTATGATTGGAGATTATTGAGACAAGGACATGCTAAATGTTAAGGGGAAATGGGTCGTTTATCTGGTCACCCTTCTTCCTCATGTTTAGCCCCATTAGTTTTCAGATTTTATGACGTTCGGCCCATTAGCTTGGCGATTTTAAGACCTTTCGCTCCATTTCTTTGTCAATATTCAGACTTTTTGTGTCATTCAGGTGTCGATATTTTCCTGGCGAGACATTTTTCTACCGAAAAATGTACAAATATATCTTGAAGGAGGGTCTGTCGAGGAGGGGGTTAAGGGGGTGACCTGTTTTTGTTCTGTCCTTTTCTATCTTTCTCTGGCTTGTATCCATTTGGCCCCATTTAGCCTACTGTTTTAAGACGTTTATCCCCATCCAGGTGTCATATTTTTACTGGTGAGCGGTAGCGAGCCAGCATATTTTTATTTTTGTTAGACAGCAGGCTAAATTTGTACATTTTTCGATAGAAAAATGTCTCCGGCGAAGCCGGATTTCTTCATATAATGCTGGCTCGCTATCGCTCGCCAGGAAGAAATCGACACCTAGATGGGGATAAACGTCTTAAAATAGTTGGCTGAATGGGGCCGAATGGATACAAGCCAGAGAAAGAGAGAAAAGGACAGAAATAACAAAAAGCAGGTCACCCCCCTTAATGAAGCTTGATGAAGGCCTAGGGAAGAAACTAAAAAAAATATATATATAGAGATAAATAAATATATAGAGAGAAATATATATATAGAGAGAAATAAATATATATAGAGAAATAAATATATATAGAGAAATATATAGAGAAATATATATATAGAGATAAATAAATATATAGAGAAATATATATATAGAGAGAAATAAATATATATAGAGAAATATATAAGAGAATAAATATATATAGAGAAATAAATATATATAGAGAAATAAATATATATAGAGAAATAAATATATATAGAGAAATAAATATATATAGAGAAATAAATATATATAAAGAAATATATATATAGAGATAAATAAATATATAGAGAAATAAACATATATAGAGAAATAAATATATATAGAGAAATAAATATATATAGAGAAATAAACATACATAGAGAAATAAATATATATAGAGAAATAAATATATATAGAGAAATAAATATATATAGAGAAATAAATATATATAGAGAACTATATATATATAGAGAAATAAATATATATAGAGAAATAAATATATATAGAGAAATAAATATATAGAGAATAAATATATAGAGAAAT
>CM064559.1:3205662-3295966 GCA_032716605.1 Paralithodes platypus
ATAGGAGAGAGCGAGAGAGAGAGATTTACGTCGATTTACGTAGATACACTGGCCACACAGACCTTACGATTCAAACGAGGTGGTCAGGACTTAATTCTAGCAGAGATGGCATATCCGATAGAAAAGGAAAGTTGAAGGAAAGGATAGAAAGAGAGAGAGAGAGAGAGAGAGAGAGAGAGAGAGAGAAAAAACATGTTTTTTTTACATAGATACACTGACCACACAGACCTTACGATCCCATCAGCGAGGTGGTCAGGACTTATATTCTAGTAGAGATAGCTAACCCGAGAGTAAGGTGTACAGTGGAAGGAAAGGATAGCAAAGAAGAGAGAGAGAGAGAGAGAGATTTAAATATATTTACATAGCTACACTGACCACACAGACCTTACGATCCCATCAGCGAGGTGGTCAGGACTTATATTCTAGTAGAGATAGCTAACCCGAGAGTAAGGTGTACAGTGGAAGGAAAGGATAGCAAAGAAGAGAGAGAGAGAGAGAGAGAGAGACAGAGAGAGAGAGAGGGGGGGGGGGAGAGTGAGCGATGGGGAGGGTATCACACCATTTCTAAAGGAAATATTTATCGGCAACTATTATATATTTTGTTTGGCAGTTAATTTGCCATGTTCCATTTGCATTACAGCTGTATACCAGGTACAAATTTGAGGTTCATTTCATGTTACAGGTGATAACTCATACTGTCTTCTAAACACATAACTTAATTAAATAACAGAATATTTCATCGCACTATGGTGAACATTAATACAGAGATGGAAGATGCAGTGGCGTTAGAGGAGCCCACCTCGCTTTTTTTATCTTTCTCTCCTTTTCTCTTTTTCCCTGGCTTATGTCTATTCGGCCCCATTCAGTCAACTATTTTAAGACGTTTACCCCCATCCAGGTGTCGATTTCTTCCTGGCGAGCGATAGCGAGACAGCATTGTATGGAGAAATCCGGATTTTTCTATCGAAATATTTACAAATTTAGCTTGCTGTAAAAACAAAAATATATATATGCTGGCTCGCTACCGCTAATATTGACACCTGGATGGGGGTAAGCGTCTTAAACCAGTAGGCTGAATGGGGCCGAATGGATACAAGCCAAAGAGAGAGAGAGTGGGAGGGAAAGATAAAAAAGCGAGGTGGGCTCCCTTAAAGCAGAGATGGAAGAGGCAGAGGCGATAAATTCATGGTTGTCGAAAATCCTACCTCGCGGCCAAACCAAACCAGTTTGCTCAAATATTCTGAAGGTTCTCGAGGCTCCGAGTTAAGGGGAGGCAGTTGGTTTTTCGAGTCCTCCTCCTCCCTCATGTTTAGCCCTGTTAGTTATGAGATTTCAAGACATTCGCCCTGTTAGTTTGGCGATTTTCAGACCTTTTGCCCCATTTCTTTGCCAATATTAAGACCTTTTGTGCCATTTAGGGGTCAATTTTTTTTCCTGGCGAGCGATAGCGAGCCTGTATTTGAGGAGGAATCGGCCTTTGGCCGGGACATTTTTCTACCGAAAAATTTATAAATTTATATCGAAGGGGGGTCTTGTGGGTGTCTTTTTTAAGTTTGATAGAGGTTTAGAGAGCAAACTAAACCCCTTCCTTAAACCATTGAGCCGAACCAGTAAATTATGCTGCACAATACCGTCTGAGCTTCCTTAACACTCAACAAGCGGCTAGTTTGGTAACATCTACTGCCTGCTAAGCGGCAGATTTACCCTAAACGAGCTTCATTCCGTGCTCTTTTTCATGCATAAACAAGAGCCAGAGCGTAATACAATTATGTATCCCTGAAAGGGCGATAATTGAGCTTTCCAATGACACCTGAACCATCCTTGTACGACCACGGGTTGTCTTGCAACGATGTTGCAATGTGAGTACAAAAACCCTAAAATACGGTAATTTCCTTAAATAATTCCCTGTCTAGGGAGGCAGTGGATGTGGATGTGTCTGGAGGAGGGACCAGTCGCGGTACGGGTGCCGTGCCGAACGGTCAGAGCCCACCCGCGCTGCTCCCACCGCTCGGACTCTCTCTCAGAGCCAATTATGTG
Source organism: Paralithodes platypus (assembly GCA_032716605.1). Taxonomy (NCBI): domain Eukaryota; kingdom Metazoa; phylum Arthropoda; class Malacostraca; order Decapoda; family Lithodidae; genus Paralithodes; species Paralithodes platypus. The sequence goes on from CM064559.1 coordinate 3,207,700, forward strand.
CTCAACATCGCATTGGACTTAAGTCAGGCCCCGCCAATTAGGTCTTGGTTCTCTTGACCGCCTTAAGTCGGGCCCCGATAGACAAGGGTTAATGAATGAAGACTTGTATGAGGAGAATGTGACTCAATCTTTTCATTGGAACTTGTTAGAATTCGGTCTGGGCTACGGATATGGTACTAGAGTTACGCGTATTGAGCGGAATCAGCGGGAAAATAGCCACCAGGGCGCATTCTTACCAATAGAACTCCCTGCATCGAAAGGGTTAAGTAAGTTTTTTGAGAATAATTTCAAAGATGGATTTGCATGATACATATATTTGTATATTTCTAATTTAATAATTTTTCTGAAGCCGGTATCACACGAGAGCTTTTATAGTCAACATTCCATGATCAACATTTTTCTGGCAACATTTCTGGAATATTTTGCACTGGTATCGGACACTAGACTGATGGTGGATGAATTTAGGTAACCGAAATAGTGTAAATGTTGACCTCATAAGCTGCCAGACCAGTGTTGAGGATAAATGTTGAGTGAAAAAGCGCTCGTGTGATACCGGCTTGAAGGCAGTTAATTATATGAGAATGTCCAATGTGGGATTATTTGTATTTATTGTTTAGTAATAATATGAACTAGCAGGGGTACCCGGCGTTGCCCGGGTACTACCACCACTACTACTACCATAATCACCATCATCAATCACTACTACCACAATCATCACAATACTACTACTACCATAATCACCGGCCTCGACCTCCCTGTGCCTCATTAAACGGCGACCTCGATTTCGGCCGCTAAATGACCTCCGATTTTGGTTCTGACCTCATCCGTACCCCCATTTTGGGGGGCTGCGAACAACTTTCGTTCCATACACCTTTTCGATCGGAGGCCTCCTTCTGCCCCAAACGGCAATTTTTTTATTTTTTTTTTTTCAATTTCGGCCTCGAAACTACCTCCGATCGTGGCCTCGTCCCCTCTATGACCTGACCCAGGTCAATTGACACCCACATGCAAAGTTTCAGCTCCCCAGGTCCAAAACTGCGGCCGCCTATTAAGAACGCACAGACAGACAAACAGACACACGAACTGATTTAATAATATGAATGTCTGCCTGCTGAGCTGCTGGAGGGACCTTGGTGACCCTGGTCTCTGGGTCTTCTCCTGGATGACCTAGATGTGTGTGAATTTGTATTTTGTTTATGTGTGTTCATTGTTTTCTGTTGTGATGTCCCTATTCGGGCTCTGTCTTGAGTCGGTCATCCCCAGGGGGAAAAAAAAAAAAAAAAAGTGAGGAATGGGTCTGCATGAGTAAATACATACATACATACATACATACATACATACATACACACATACACACACAGTTTGCCAATTAGGTGTCGATTTTTTCCTGGCGAGCGACAGCGAGCCTATAATCTAGGAGGAAGCGGCCTTCGGCCGTGACATTTTTCTACCGAAAAATGTACAAATTAATCTAGATTTATATGAGAATGTCCAATGTGGGATTATTTGTAATTATTGTTTAGTAATAATAAGAATGTTGTGTTTTGTCTGTGTTTGTTCGTTGTTCTGTCTTGTGTTTTGTGTTTTCCCTGTTCTGGCTCTGTCTTGAGTCGGCCACCCCCAAGAACAACAAAAAGAGTATAATAGAAAATAAAAATAACAATGACACTAGGAAGAGTGTGGATTGGGCCAGAGCATATAATATGAAAGGGGAGATTTCCACTTGAGAGATTTTTTTTCGTGACTCCTTTCTCCCTCATGTTTAGCCCCATTGATTTTCTAATTTTAAGACGTTCGCCCCATTATTTTGACGATTTTAAGAACTTTCGACCCGTTTCTCTCAAATTTCAGACCATTCGTGCCATTTAGGTATCAATTTTATCCTGGCGAGCGATAGCGAGCCTGTAATTTAAGAGGAACCGGCTTTCAGCCGGAAATTTTTTCTACCGAAAAATGTACAAATTTATCTTGAAAGGGGCTCAAGGGGGTGTAATCTTAAGCTTGATGGATGAGCTTGATGGATAAGCTTGATGGATAAGCTTGATGGATGAGCTTGATGGATAAGCTTGATGGATAAGCTTGATGGATGAGCTTGATGGATAAGCTTGATGGATGAGCTTGATGGATAAGCTTGATGGATAAGCTTGATGGATAAGCTTGATGGATGAGCTTGATGGATAAGCTTGATGGATGAGCTTGATGGATACACTTGATGGATAAGCTTGATGGATAAGCTTGATGGATAAGCTTGATGGATAAGCTTGATGGATAAGCTTGATGGATGAGCTTGATGGATAAGCTTGATGGATGAGCTTGATGGATAAGCTTGATGGATAAGCTTGATGGATAGGCTTGATGGATAAGCTTGATGGATAAGCTTGATGGATACGCTTGATGGATAAGCTTGATGGATACACTTGATGGATGAGCTTGATGGATAAGCTTGATGGATAAGCTTGATGGATGAGCTTGATAGATGAGCTTGATGGATAAGCTTGATGTATAAGCTTGATGGATACGCTTGATGGATAAGCTTGATGGATAAGCTTGATGGATAAGCTTGATGGATGCATACATACAATAAAATGAATGTCTCTTTGCACATAGTAATTATAATCTACCGATCTTACAGAGTGAGCGTGATGGTGGTGGTGGTGGTGGGAGAAGCAGAGGTCACACCAAGCACACAACAGGTCAGTTACCATGATTAGATTGATATCCAAAATTCGAAAATGGATATTAACCCTTTGAAGCTCTGATGCGTTTTAGCAGTTTATTTTGGCTATCATTAGACGGTTTTAGGCAGCTTAGGAAGGATCTGTGGGTATTAAAAGGGTAAATACTATCTCAATCAACCCTTTGACTTCCGTACACCGTTACTAATCTGAATAAAATTTTCTAAAATTAGCCCAAAACAGAACAGAAATGCGTTTTGGAGCTTGAAAGGGTTAATCGTGATAGTGTACTCAACCTTTAACTGTGTTGGTGGTGTAATGGTTTAGATGCTTATGTTCTGGGTGTGGTGTCCCGAGTTGGAATCCCGGGAGGACCATATGCTTTCATTAACTGTGTTGGTGGTGTAATGGTTTAGGTGCTTATGTTCGGGGTGTGGTGTCCCGAGTTGGAATCCCGGGAGGACCATATGCTTTCATTAACTGTGTTGGTGGTGTAATGGTGTTGATGCTTATGTTCTGGGTGTGGTGTCCCGAGTTGGAATCCCGGGAGGACCATATGCTTTCATTAACTGTGTTGGTGGTGTAATGGTTTAGATGTTTATGTTCTGGGTGTGGTGTCCCGAGTTGGAATCCCGGGAGGACCATATGCTTTCATTAACTGTGTTGGTGGTGTAATGGTTTAGGTGCTTATGTTCTGGGTGTGGTGTCCCGAGTTGGAATCCCGGGAGGACCATATGCTTTCATTAACTGTGTTGGTGGTGTAATGGTTTAGGTGCTTATGTTCGGGGTGTGGTGTCCCGAGTTGGAATCCCGGGAGGACCATATGCTTTCATTAACTGTGTTGGTGGTGTAATGGTGTTGATGCTTATGTTCTGGGTGTGGTGTCCCGAGTTGGAATCCCGGGAGGACCATATGCTTTCATTAACTGTGTTGGTGGTGTAATGGTGTTGATGCTTATGTTCTGGGTGTGGTGTCCCGAGTTGGAATCCCGGGAGGACCATATGCTTTCATTAACTGTGTTGGTGGTGTAATGGTTTAGGTGCTTATGTTCGGGGTGTGGTGTCCCGAGTTGGAATCCCGGGAGGACCATATGCTTTCATTAACTGTGTTGGTGGTGTAATGGTGTTGATGCTTATGTTCTGGGTGTGGTGTCCCGAGTTGGAATCCCGGGAGGACCATATGCTTTCATTAACTGTGTTGGTGGTGTAATGGTTTAGGTGCTTATGTTCGGGGTGTGGTGTCCCGAGTTGGAATCCCGGGAGGACCATATGCTTTCATTAACTGTGTTGGTGGTGTAATGGTGTTGATGCTTATGTTCTGGGTGTGGTGTCCCGAGTTGGAATCCCGGGAGGACCATATGCTTTCATTAACTGTGTTGGTGGTGTAATGGTTTAGATGCTTATGTTCTGGGTGTGGTGTCCCGAGTTGGAATCCCGGGAGGACCATATGCTTTCATTAACTGTGTTGGTGGTGTAATGGTTTAGGTGCTTATGTTCGGGGTGTGGTGTCCCGAGTTGGAATCCCGGGAGGACCATATGCTTTCATTAGTTTATTCAAGTACATTGGGGTTTGTAATTGATGATTAATGTTAAGAACGGGGTGTTACTTATACCAAGTTACCAGGTAAATAAGGATAGCTCAGGTCAGGTCAGGTGAAGCCTTTACAACGGCACCTCGTATCTACATTCTACTTTTCCTATTGTTCTGAAGAGTAGTAGAGAGGGGAGAAGGGGTGTTGGAGAGAGAGGAAGCTGTTGGAGTGGCTTTGGTATGTGTGTTATTAGAGGGGAGAAGGGGTGTTGGAGAGAGAGGAAGCTGTTGGAGTGGCTTTGTTATGTGTGTTATTAGAGGGGAGAAGGGGTGTTGGAGAGAGAGGAAGCTGTTGGAGTGGCTTTGTTGTGTGTGTTATTAGAGGGGTGTTGGAGAGAGAGGAAGCTGTTGGAGTGGCTTTGTTATGTGTGTTATTAGAGGGGAGAAGGGGTGTTGGAGAGAGAGGAAGCTGTTGGAGTGGCTTTGTTATGTGTGTTATTCGAGGGGAGAAAGGGTGTTGGAGAGAGAGGAAGCTGTTGGAGTGGCTTTGTTGTGTGTGTTATTAGAGGGGAGAAGGGGTGTTGGAGAGAGAGGAAGCTGTTGGAGTGGCTTTGTTATGTGTGTTATTAGAGGGGAGAAGGGGTGTTGGAGAGAGAGGAAGCTGTTGGAGTGGCTTTGTTATGTGTGTTATTAGAGGGGAGAAGGGGTGTTGGAGAGAGAGGAAGCTGTTGGAGTGGCTTTGTTGTGTGTGTTATTAGAGGGGTGTTGGAGAGAGAGGAAGCTGTTGGAGTGGCTTTGTTATGTGTGTTATTAGAGGGGAGAAGGGGTGTTGGAGAGAGAGAGAGAGGAAGCTGTTGGAGTGGCTTTGTTATGTGTGTTATTAGAGGGGAGAAGGGGTGTTGGAGAGAGAGGAAGCTGTTGGAGTGGCTTTGTTATGTGTGTTATTAGAGGGGAGAAGGGGTGTTGGAGAGAGAGGAAGCTGTTGGAGTGGCTTTGTTATGTGTGTTATTCGAGGGGAGAAGGGGTGTTGGAGAGAGAGGAAGCTGTTGGAGTGGCTTTGTTATGTGTGTTATTAGAGGGGAGAAGGGGTGTTGGAGAGAGAGGAAGCTGTTGGAGTGGCTTTGTTATGTGTGTTATTAGAGGGGAGAAGGGGTGTTGGAGAGAGAGGAAGCTGTTGGAGTGGCTTTGTTATGTGTGTTATTAGAGGGGAGAAGGGGTGTTGGAGAGAGAGGAAGCTGTTGGAGTGGCTTTGTTATGTGTGTTATTAGAGGGGAGAAGGGGTGTTGGAGAGAGAGGAAGCTGTTGGAGTGGCTTTGTTATGTGTATTAAGGGGGCCCACCTCGCTTTTTTCTCTTTCTCTCCCTCTCTCTTTGGCTTGTATCCATTCGGCCCCATTCAGCCTACTTGCTATTGCTCGCCAGGATAAAATAGACACCTAAAGGGCACGAAATTTGTTGATATTGACAAACAAATGAGGCGAAAGGTCTCAAAATCGCCAAACTAACGGAACGAACGTCTTAAAACCTCAAAACTAATATGCTAAACACGAGGGAGAAGGGGGTCCAGAAAAAGCGAGTACTGCCCCCTTAAGGGGCGGTTTCCACTTGAGGGATTTTTTTCCGAAGTTCCTTCTCCCTCACGTTTAGCCCCATTGCTGTTTGATATTTTAAGACGTTTGCCCCATTAGTTTGGCAATTTTAATAACTCCCGCCCCATTTCTGTCAATTTCAAGACCTTTCGTGCCATTTAGGTGTCGATTTTTTCCTGGCGAGCGATAGCGAGCCTGTAACTTAATATGGCAACCTCTGCGTCATATGAGTCTGAAGGGGTTAAGAGGAAACGGCCTTCGGCCGGGAAATTTTTCTACCGAAAAATGTACACATTAATCTTGAAAGGGGGTCTAGGGAATGTAATTTTAAGCTTGATGGAGGTCTAGGCAACACACTAGAAACCTCCCCTTAACTCTTAGAAGATACGATGTCGCATATCTTTTCCGTTTTCTGGTTATTACTAGGCAATTTTTATCAGATTAGGAAGGACGTATGGTAGTCAGAGGGTTAACACTATTAGGTGCGGGGCGGGCCAATTTGGATCCTCCCTGATTTACTCCATTAGCTTGGATATATTTTTAAGACGTTTCACCTCATTAGTTTGGCGATTATATGATGCTTCAACCCAATAAGGTGTCGATTTTTCCTGGGCGAGCGAAAGTGAGCTTGTAATTTGGGAGAAACCGGCCTTTGGCCGAGACATTTTTCTACCGAAAAATGTATATATTTAGCTTGAAGGGGGTCTGGGGAACGTTTGTTAGTTTGAAGGGGGTTTGGAGAGGCGTTTTTCCAAGTCTCGCGGGTAAACTAAAAACACATTGTTCGAAAATGGCTAAAACCATTAAAACCCTCCATAATAATTAAACGCAATACCATAATAACCCCCAAGACGTTGCACCAGATAGTGTTAATTGGCCACTTGCGAGTTTCAGGCTATAAGGAAGTTGGAGCCGTGAACATCGATATTAAACAGAAATGCAATAATAATGTAGGTTTGTGATGGATAAATGGTATGTTGAATTGGGTTTTATGTATTTATATAAACACTACAACCGCAATTTAGGTGATAATTCTGTTAATTATCGATGTCTACGGCTCCAACTTCCTTATAGACCGAAACTCGCAAGTGGTCAATTGAGATAGTATTTACCCTTTTAATTCCCACAGATCCTTCCTAATCTGAATAAAATTATCTAATAATAGCCATGAAACAGATGATAAATACATCATAGTTCCTTTTAAATGTTAACCCTTTTCAACATCTGACAGACATTAATACAGCACAGAGCGAGCCAAACGTAATGGCAGCTGGGACATGATTTATTAGCGCGACCGTACAATAGCGGTTAAATATAATAAATAAAAGACTCCCCGGGCCAGTTGGAATGTTGGTCGACTGTACAGGATAAGCCAGAGGATTAGGCTCTGTTTACTTCATCAACAGTGAGGTGTATAGATGGTCTGACGATTTAATCCGGGTGTTATCTTTGGTGTTGTAGGTTGTGGGGTGTGTTGTGTTGTGTTTTTGTGAGGTGTGTTGTGTTGTGTTTTTGTGAGGAGGATGTGTTTTTGTGAGGTGTGTTGTGTTGTGTTTTTGTGAGGAGGATGTGTTTTTGTGAGGTGTGTTGTGTTGTGTTTTTGTGTTAAGTATTGTAGTGTTGTGTTTTTGTGAGGTGTGTTGTGTTGTGTTTGTGTTAAGTATTGTAGTGTTGTGTTTTTGTGAGGTGTGTTGTGTTGTGTTTTGTTGGAGGTTGTAAAATAGTAAGCGGTGTTGATTTGATCCTGGTGTTATCTTTGGTGTTGCAGATTGTGAAGTGTTTTTGTGAGGTGTGTTGTTGTGTTGTAGGTTCTAAGGTAGAAGGGTGTCATATAGTAGTGTTGTAAGTTGTAATGTGCAGGTGTTGGATATGCCAGGAGAACAACACCAATGGATAAGAACATAAGAAAATGGGAGTCTGCAGAAAGCCGATTGGCCCACACGAGGCAGATCCCTAGCGTTGTCTTGTGTTGTATTATCTACTACCGGTATATAAAGGGCACATTATGTGAGTCTGTCTGTCTGTTTGGTCATGTCTGTTCACGAATTAATCCCACAACTTTCAAGATGGAGAGCCCATACTTGGCATACATACTAAGGGAGTGCCAGAATAGGTTTTAAGCGGGGGGGGGGGTATAATTCGATTTTACCCCGGGCAGCGCTGGGTGCCTCAGCTATAGGTAGCGCCAACGAACTTGACAAAAATCTAGACCTCTGACCTCTTCGTAACTCAAAAGGACCTTGTGCAAACTGGCTGTAATTATCCACACCTATTTCCTGGTGGACTCTTCCCAAGTGGTATAAACGTCAGTCCGATTGCTTTCATTCATTTCGAGTTATAAGAAGTTAAGGGGTCAAGATTATTGTCAAGTTCGTTGGCGTTACCTGTAGTAACAAAAGGATAGTGTTCAGAAGAAATGTTGTGTTATGGTGTTATAAGGTAGTGTTGTGTTGCAGGTTGTGGTGTACAGGTGTTGGATATAACAGAAGGACAACACCAGTGGATAGTCTCCCCCGGGCTACACCTGCCAAACATCAACAACAACAACAACAACAACACTTGCACATGGAAAGTCAAGGTCAGTCAAGGTCAAGTTCAGTCAAGATCTAGGTCAGTTAAGGTTAGTCCCTCGAAGGGGCCTGGGTGAGATGAGATCTGTCTCTGAGAGGGCAGCGGGGGAGGGGATCATCAGCCTACGGGCTTGCACCCCTGGGCCAATGACCCCACCGTCCGCAGCCTCCCTTGCAGTGCCACCCAATCGGGTGATCTCGCCAGCACCTAGAAGGAAAAGTAGTATAGGAAAAGAGACAAACAGACGATTCTATGAAGCTTAGGAAGGATATATGATAACTAAAAGGATGAATTGAGATAATCTTCAGCCTTTTAATGGGTAAAAGTCTTTCCTCATCTGAATAAAATTGTCCAATAGTTGCCAGAATATAACGAAAAGGATATCACCAGTACTGAATGGGTCAAAGGATCAAATAAAGCAGTATACTTGTTTTTTAGCATATAAATTTTAACCCCCTGATCTCCGCTCTAGGCCCGGCAGGTTGTCAACATTTGTTTTTCTCCAGAAAACACAAGGGACGGGTTAGTAATGAAGGAAAAACCACAAAAAACGCTCACTTCGGTCATTTAGGGGTCCTGCGGGGCGGCGCAAAGTCGCAATTAACATGGGGAGATGGGTAGGCAAAATACTGGAAAATCACTCCCGCACGCGCCCACGCGCACGCGGCTGGACTTGGAGGGTTTTCAACCATCGGTATTGTTGCGTGGGATACTAAAGCAGGTCCCATACAAATCTGAACCCTCTAGGTGCCATAGGACAAAAGTAATTAATGCCGACGCACCCTATGCGTCGCTGGGGTTTAGAGTTACATACATAGGTGACGCATAACGTGCGTCACTGGTACTCGAGGGGTTAAACCGTTTCTCTTTTCTCGTTCAGGCTCCCCCAGGGTATGGTGTGAGTGTAGAGGTGGTTCGACTGAGGCTACCCCGGACCAGACGTTGTGTGGCCCGAGCGCTGCACATCTTCCCAGGCCTTTCTGCAGCACACTCCAACGCCAGACCACTTGCTAGGTACGTCTATATTTACCACCTACATCTACCTATCGACTACTCGTTGGATTGGTTTATACATACCATTTTAATCTAACCTCAGGCCACATTTTATCGGGATTCTCTGAAGCATTCTCCAACACCAGACCACTCGCTAGGTGCAGTTGCCATAACAAGAACATGGGACGAATGCAGTGGAGAGAATATGTTAATGGTTTAGGAGATGAGGATCATGTCTATTGTGTTAAGAGTTACAACATATTACAAGAGTATATACTTTAATACCCTATAAATCCTCCCAATAGGTATGAATTCATAGATCTTTTACAAAACCAATTTCTTATATGTTCTTAAACGAGATAATATATAATATCCTTCCGCATTTCAGGTTCTGTGGGGGAACATCCAAAACGAAAGTATGGAAAACAACGTATTCTGAAATTGACATCAAGTATTTGAAGCGGGCTGGTGCCAGGAGAACCCGAGGCAGATCAAGGGGCAAGGGAAGACATGGAGGCCAGCAAACCGTGGATCAGGGAAGACGTAGAGGCCAGCAAACCGTGGATCAAGGGTCTGATTCGAGTCGTCAAGGGTCTGATCCGAGTCGCCAAGGATCTGTTCAGCGACGTCCATCTCCAGCTAGCCTAGATCGAGCCCAGAGAATCGAGCGACTCAAAGCCTTACGCCGACTGTACCAGCTGAAGAGGCAACAGTCGGAACGCAACCAGTTAGGCAGTCAGTCACAACGCTACTACCGGCACACCAATCACACCTCCCTTGCCCACCACAACGATACTTTATACGATGAACCAGGGCTGCTGTTGGAAGGTGTGCATTTTTCGTATGATTTCGACACCAACACTTACGGGGTCCTGACAACCCATGCACGGTCCCAGTCTGTCAGAATGATCAGCGTTGGCGAACCTACCTGGATGAGCTGCGTTACATCTGGGCATTTAAGTTGTCACAATGAAACTTCGAATAAAGGAAAGAAATTCAAGCGACAGGTATCCAGCACAATGAGCCGAGATACACTAACCGAAGATGAAGGCACTAGAATACGCTATCGGAACCGCTACCGCACCGCAAGCCACAGCAACCACCAGGAGCAGAGAAATACACAGTTCAGAGTTTACTTGGACAATCATCGTAATCGTCGTCCTACTCCGCCATACAGATCCCTTCGACCCGCCTCATCACCATCGCGCAGCCAAAATGAAATTGTTCCTCGAAAACCAACTAAGCAGCATTTCCAGAATAGAAATAAAAATAATAAGAAATTCAGGTACGAGCAATCAAAACAGGGAACAAAATCAAGACCCCAAAATGGTCAATCAGGAAACAAAAGGAGGCGGAGAAAGCGCGAGGAGTTTGTTCTTAAGGTACAGTATGCCTAAAATTCTTTTAATAATCATGGAAATTTTAGCTTGAGTTTGAGATTACACTAATTGCACCGCATACTACTCCGGTTCTCACTCAACCCTCTCTCTCCTCCCATAGGTCTTGACATGCTGGAGTGGGTTTGGGAGTGAGGGGATTTATGAAGATAGACTGACAATTTATAGGGCAGGTGGTGACTTTAATGCAGTGTTGTTGAGATTTAGCTAAATATAATCTACTGTTACCTAGAACATAATGAAACTGACTCCACCGTACTGAAAGGTCTATCAGAGCGAGAGTTGAGCGTTCTCTGCCATACCCATAGCTTACTCTGACTGTTCCTTTTACTTATATATTTTCTAGATCTCAAGTGGTGGCATGTCTTCCGTGGATTGACCTTTCTACTAGCCAAAGCATCACATGTTTTCCTTTGCCCCTCAACTTTCCCTTCATAATTGTTAAGGGGCACAGGGCCTTGGGTGGAGCTTCGGTATCCTGGACCTTACCGCACCTTCCTCAGCTCCTCGCATGGGAGCGGTTTCGGTCACCTGGGCATTCTTAGTGGTAAAGCAGGGAGGGTTTTGTAGGTCCGCTCGGTTATGGCCTGGACTTGTTCGGGACCTTGGGGCTGTTTGGTCAGACAGCCTGGGGAACAACAACAACAACAATGACAACAGCAACAAGGAACAGAGAACATCTCAGCACTGCAGTCCCAGTACAAGGCCCTCTGCCTTTGATAGGGTACGACACTGTTAATAGTGCTATAGATAAAATTAAGTCCGGGAAAGCCGCTGGGAGCTCCGTCATTGTCGCTGAGATGCTAAAAGCAGCTGGAGATATTGGGGTAGAATTGGTCACAGAGCTGATTAATGCTATCATAAAGGAGGGAAAAATTCCTGATGCATGGCAGATAAGTGTGATAGTAAGTATATACAAAGGTGACTACTTAGACAGGGGAAATTATAGGGGCTTGAAAATGCTCAATCAAGTCAGTGTAAGGGTCTTGAATGCATGATCAGGGAACGTGTTGCCATCAGTGACATGCAGTTTGGATTTATGCCGGGATGTGGCACAACTGATGCTATCTTCATTCTTAGGCAAATGCAAGAAAGGTTCTTAGAGAAAAACAGGAAGATATACCTAGTTTTTGTAGATCTGGAGAAGGCCTTTGACCGGGTGCCCAGGGAAGTAATGCAGTGGGGGCTATGAGAAAGTTCCGAGTGGAGGAGTGGCTGGTGGGTGTGATAATGAGAATGTAAGAGGAGTCACGGGCATCAATTAGAGTGAATGGGGGCCTGAGCGAAGAGTTCCCAGTGAAGGTTGGAGTTCACCAAGGTTCAGTGCTGAACCCATTACTGTTTGTTTTGGTCCTGGCGGCTTTGTCAAGGGACTTTAGGACAGGACTCCCATGGGAGCTGTTATATGCAGATGATCTGGTTCTTATCGCAGATAGTGCATAGGAAGCAGAGGCAAAGTTTAAAAGATGGAGGGAGGGCATGGCAAACAAAGGTCTAAGAGTTAACATAGATAAAAAAAAGGTAATGATTAGCGGAGTAAGGCGTGGAACTATGGAAAGAAGCGGCGACTATCCATGTGCAGTATGCGGTAAGGGGGTGGGAAGTAACTCAATTCAATGTTGTGTCTGTAGCGAGACCGGGTACACGAGAGATGTAGTGGAGCTAGAGAACCTTTCAAAAGAATCATAGACTTTAAATGTGCAGTGTGCAAGGGAGATCTTGTGTTAAATGACCCGCCTGTCAGTGTTGATTTTGACAGTGTAACGCTGGAGTGTGTGAATAATTCTGCTACCTGGGCAATACGGTTTCCACCGGAAGTGGCGCTGAAGCTGGCTCCATTGCTAGAGTCAGAAGTGCCTGGGGAAAGTTTAGAGAGCTGTTGCCACTCCTGACCATGAGAGGGCTTCCACCCCCCCTTAAAGGGAAGGTGTATACCTCGTGTGTTAGGAGTGCGATGACCTATGCCTCGGAGACGTGGCCGGTTAAAGCGGAGGATATCAATAGAATGGAACGGAATGAGAAGAGAATGGTGAGATGGATGTGTGGGGTTAATCTCAGGGACGGGGTATCAAGCGAGGAATTAAGAAGGCGTCTGAGTATTAGGAGTGTCAGTGAAGTGATGCACACGAGCCGACTTGATTGGTTTGGACACGTGGAGAGGATGGATGATCAGAGCTGGGTTAATAAATGCCGTACTGTGAGCGTGGGAGGAGCTGCGCATAGGGGTGGACCTAGAGTGATGTGGGCTCGGGTAGGTCGGTCAGATCTCAAAATAAAGAACTTGACAACAGAGGCAGCCCTTGACAAGGCCACCTGGAAAGCTGCCATTTAGGACATGAGACTGTAACCACATTCTCTGTGGACAAAACGGTCTTTAAACTTGTATGTATGTATGTATGTATAACAATGACCTCTCCTCTCATAGGTTTCTATATTCCGAAGCGAGTGTGGAGGGGAGATGAAGGCCAGGAGCAGGACCTTCACCATCCTGAAGTAGATGGATGCTGCAGGAGGGAAGACTGTCAGCTACTTTTATTCTAACTTAACTACTTCAGCACCATGATGCCTTTTTACCTTTGATTCTGGCTAAAATTAGATGATTGCAGTTTAAGAAGGACCTATGTTATTAAGAGGGTACATTGAGATCGTATTTGCCCATTTGAGTCGTATAGATAGATTAAAAACTAAAGAAAATTGTGTAATGGTAACCAGAATATGATACAAATTACATAATGGTGGTGAAGGGGTTAATCTATAATATATCTTCTCTTTTAGGTGTTAAAGATCTGGAGTGGGTGTGCGAGCGAGGTGATGGAAGGAGGAAGCAAGCATATAACTGTGATTCTGTCCTAACCATCTCTTCCTCCCGTAGGTATCAACGTTCCGGAGTGGGTGTGCGAGCGAGGTGATGGAAGGAGGAAGCAAGCATATAACTGTGATTCTGTCCTAACCATCTCTTCCTCCCGTAGGTATCAACGTTCCGGAGTGGGTGTGCGAGCGAGGTGATGGAAGGGGGAAGCAAGCATATAACTGTGATTCTGTTCTAACCATCTCTTCCTCCCGTAGGTATCAACGTTCCGGAGTGGGTGTGCGAGCGAGGTGATGGAAGGGGGAAGCAAGCATATAACTGTGATTCTGTCCTAACCATCTCTTCCTCCCGTAGGTATCAACGTTCCGGAGTGGGTGTGCGAGCGAGGTGATGGAAGGAGGAAGCAAGCATATAACTGTGATTCTGTCCTAACCATCTCTTCCTCCCGTAGGTATCAACGTTCCGGAGTGGGTGTGCGAGCGAGGTGATGGAAGGAGGAAGCAAGCATATAACTGTGATTCTGTCCTAACCATCTCTTCCTCCCGTAGGTATCAACGTTCCGGAGTGGGTGTGCGAGCGAGGTGATGGAAGGGGGAAGCAAGCATTTAACTGTGATTCTGTCCTAACCATCTCTTCCTCCCGTAGGTATCAACGTTCCGGAGTGGGTGTGGGGGTGAGGTGGCGTCCAGCAGCGGGACCTTTACCACCCCAGGCTATCCTGACGCCGTTGGAGGGAAGACCGCTTGCTACTGGAGATTAAAGGTCAGGCCACAAATAACTGGTTCAAAAATAGTAATTGATCAGATTCTAGAATAATAATGTGTTTAGAAGACAGTATGAGTTATGGCCTGTAATATGAAATTAAATTAACATTCGTACCTGGTACATAGCTGTCACAAATACATGTAGAAGTGGACCTGTTTTTATTGAAATATCAGCTTCTAAAACACCTCTTGCTTAGACACACACCCTCTCACAACCGATGCCTTTAGCAGACTGATATTACTATGGGAGGGAAGGTTAGAAGCTTATGGAGCCATCTGGCAACAACAGAGCGGCTCAGTACTATCAAGTCAGTCGGTAATACCAAAACGTATGGGTACATTGCCCGCAGTAAACGTACTTCTTACATAGGACGTATCCATATGTTGGCCGCAGCAAAAGGGTTAAGTACTACGATTGAGGATTTTGCTTGTATGCCATTTTCAAGCAATGTATTTCAGTTTGTTATCTGGGCCACCAAAAATGCCTTCCAGATTTCCTTCAAATTAAAAAGTGCCCAGCCAGACCCTCTTCAAACTAAATTTGTACATTTTTCGATAGAAAACATCACTGCTGAAGGCCGATTTCTTCTTAGTTACAGGTTTGCTATCGCTCGCCCAGAAAAAATAAATTGACACCTGAATGGGGTGAAACATCTTAAAATCTCCAAACTAATGAAGTTAAACAAGGTGAAATGCTGGGCGAGAAGGGAATTTAACCCTCCCGAAAATATCTGGTCCTGGCGCAGGCTCGAACCCTGGCCAGTAGGCATATCAGACTCGCAAGCTAACCACTGTACTACCACGGACGTACAATAGGATAGCAACCTTAGTTCTCCTTGAAAGAACCAGGTGATAGTCTCGTGGTGATTCACGTGGTGGGTTTATTAGACTTCGCCACCAACGACTATTTTACGCTATCCCAGACATCAACTCGGGTAGTTTTGTGGTTGCGGGATTTTGGCGGGTACAGGGTATTACACAACATCCCTAGTTCAAGAAGGCTTGGTTAGGGTATGCCAGGTCAGATTAGGTTAGTTAAGGATTGATTTGGTTATACAAGGTCCAATTATATTATACTCCAATTTCTTAAGCTTGGCGGAAATGTTACTCCCTTTGCAGCTCATTTCTCGATAAGTAGGCTAATGGAAAAACATGAAGCTACACGTATATGTACATCAGTTTGCTACAGGTCTCTGCTTCACATTATCACCATGTTTTCATAATTCACAACATATTTGTCTAAAAGAACGTTGTAATAGCCGAGTATTTAACCAGTACTCTACCGTAGGATACAGTAATAAAAGTCCCCTGCAGTCCCAAGCACTGTGGCCAAAATGGCAAGAGAGAACACCTTTCCAAATCAAGAGATGAGAGAAGACTGGCCCTCACACCCTTCAGTGAGAAGTGTTGCCATATCGAGAGCAGTGCTCAAACGGTCGTGGTACCAGGTACAGGCAGTTACAAGGAAAGTACATTACTGACGGTGATTCGCCGTCTCTGGGACTGGGGAGTGACTTATCCACTGACGGCGATTCGCCGTCGCTGGTATTGGAGGGGTTAATATGGAGCAAGCTAACTTCTCGCCAGCTTAAAACAAATATACTATAGTTTGAATTTGGTTACTATAATATCAACCCAAATATACCCTTGGTTCTATGTGTCCCCCCGTCCCCTTTATAGACGCCAGCTGGTGGCCACATGAGGTTGGTGTGTGAAGATTTTGAGGTGCGGCGCTCCAGAGATTGTCGACGGGACCACCTCGCTGTTAACATCAACGACGGGCAATGGTCCAGGTCAGTTACTTTATTTATTATTAGCATTGTTGTCATCATCATCATCATCATCATTACCATTACCATTAGTATTATTATCAACATCAGTCTTCACTCATCATCGAAGGGACGAAAACAGCCTATGTATATCATCAAGGTGGCATATCTCGGCTTGGTGAGGCTGTGTGTATGGTGATGAGTGCTAGTGAAATGTTAGTGTTCTATTGGAAAAGCTGTGGATATGCGTGCAGTCTGTTACCAAAGTATTCAGGCATAGAGGCACACGTTTTAACCCTTTGAAGCTCTGACGCTTTTTAGCAGTTTATTTTGGCTACCATTAGACGATTTCATGCGGCTGAGGAAGTGTCTGTGGGTATTAAAAGGGTAAATACTATCTCAATCAACCCTTTAACTTCCATATACCGTTACTAATATGAATAAAATCGTCTAATAGTAGCCAGAAAACAGAACAGAAACGCGTATTGGAGCTTGAGAGGGTTAAGCTGGGTGACCTGTGGCGTATTGGTTAGTGCATTCAGCTCACAGTCAGAAATGGATAGACAATTTTCTCACCCCCTATAGGCTACCACTGTTCACCTGGTACCAATTGACCACTTGCGAGTTTCAGGCTATAAGGAAGTTGGAGCCGTGAACATCGATATTAAACAGAAATGCAAAAACGATGTAGGTTTCTAATGGATAAATGGTATGTTGAATTGGGTTTTATGTATTTATGAATGCACTACGACCGTATTTTATCTGTACATTCTGTTAAATATCGTTGTCTTAAGCTCCAACTTCCTTATAGAACGAAACTCGCAAGTGGTCAATTAGGAACCTGTAGTAAGAGGGCATTTGTGACACCCCATTGGCCCAGCTGGGGTAAAGCCGCTGTCACACGAGCGTTTTTTCCGTCAATTTTCCATGAGCAAGTTTTTTCTGGTATAATTTCGGTACATTTTGGCACTGGTATCGGTAACCTGACAGAAGGTAGATTATGTTAGGCGGCTGAATTCTGATAAAGTGTAATTTGTTAAGCTTCCAGACCATAATTGCCCATAAAAATTGCTCGAAAATGGCTCGTGTGACTCCAGCTTAAGCAAATGGTGGTATAATGTGATAGGGTTGTCTCTGGTGTTAGCGCTCCCCTTGTTATCTAATAAGGTTGTTTCCGGGTGGATGGGGCTCGTTAGCCTTGGTGGTCAACTCATCTATAAAAAAAAAAAAAAAAAAAAATCTAGGGCAATAATCGTTAAACAAATTACTGATGGGCGACATGCTAATCGGTGCCACTTGCAGGTGGCGAACTCTATAATCTATTTTGTTTATTTCACTCCAACACCAAACATCTCCCAATGAAATAAAAAACAGATAATAGATAGACAACCTGAAAATATAAAGTAGCCAGGCTGGGTTATTCATTCCCCAAACGCTCCAAAAGTTAACCCGTTCAGTACCAGCGACGGCAGAGAGCAGTCAGTAGATAAATCACTCCCCATGCAGTCCCAGCGACGGCTGCCAGCTTTCAGTAATATACGACCCTTGTAACTGTCAGTATCAGGCAGTACCTGGTGCCACAACGTTTGAGCACTGCTCTAAGACCTTGGCAACACTTCTCAGCTTATATCCAAGTCCCCATATGCTGGGAGAGGCAGTATTCCTCCATCTTTTGAGGTGGGAGGTTGTTACATCTTGCCTTTGAAGCCATTTTGGCCATATTGCTTGGGACTGGGGGGTACATTTATGCTAGTACCCTATGGTACAGTAGGGGTTAAGACACAAAAATGAGCGCCTCAGCAACGCACTGTATACCTAATGTCCCAAATATTGAACCCATTTCTGCTTGGTGGTGGTATCCTTGCAGGTACTGTGGTGATCAAGGCCCCGTACTGGCACTGACGTCCTCCCACCCGGCGGCGGTGGACGTGGTACTCTCCGCCCTAAGGAACACCTCCGCTAAGGCCTCTTGCTCCTGGCACACTACAGGTAAGTCAGGCCCCAGTTACACCAGAGCATGTATCTGATAATAATAATTGGATAATATTAGATCATTTATTAAAGACTTCAAGCTTCTTTACGGTGTTTCCCTCTCACCTGCTTTATCTATTAACCCTTTGAAGCTCCAATACGCGTTTCTGTTTTGTTTCTGGCTACTATTAGATGATTTTATTCAGATTAGTAACGGTATATGGAAGTCATAGGGTTGATTGAGATAGTATTTACCCTTTCAATACCCACAGATACTACCTAAGCTGCATAAAATCGTCTAATGATAGCCAAAAATAAACAGCTAAAACTGTCAGAGCTTCAAAGGGTTAATAATCAATTATGTTTCACAGCCGCCAGCAGCCGTAACAAGTACAACCTAGAGAGTTACTGGAGCTACAACCTTACCCAAGCTACCAGGAGGACCACAACCACCACAACCACAACTACAACTACCACAACACCACCACCACCAGCCGCAGTCTCCAGGTAGTGTTATGTGAGAGGGTGTGTTTACTGTGTAGACATCAAAGCCGCAACCAGACAAAAAAACCCAAAAAAGTCTGAATTGAAGTGAAGTTTATTTGAATTGACACAATAATCGGCATAACAGAAGTCGATCAGATCTTGAAATTAGCATCCCAAAACATGTACCGAGCTAAAGAGAAAGGTGTGCCTTGTGTGGGCCAATCGGCTTTCTGCAGACTCCCATTTTCTTATGGTCTTATGTAAGAGGCCAGTATACTCTGTTAGTGACATTGATCTTTTAAGTAAGTTGACCACTTTAACCCGTCCAATCCCAGCGACGGCTATAGCCGTCACTAGATAAGTAACTCCCCCGTCCCAGCGACGGTTATAGCCGTCAGTAATGTACTTGTCTTGTAACTGCCTGTACAAGGCTAATTGTTTTTTTTTTTGTTTTTTTTCTTTTTAAAGTCTTGTAAACAAAAAATAATTTATAGATCCATTCTTGCCTCATCTCTTGAGGTGAAAAGGTGGTCTCTCCTGTCATTTTGGCCACATTGCTTGGGACTGCTGGGGACTTTTATTACTGTATCCTACGGTACAGTACGGGTTAATACCTGAAGAAGCTACCTGCGAAACCTCAATAATGCGCTCCTCATGTAGTGTATATATTCATTCGGTCAAAATGTCAAGATAATTTAATGATTATAATACAGTTGTGGCTTAACTATTGTTGCCGTTACAGATATGGATGCGAGAACTATCGAGAACTGAGCAGCGACCACACCATCTGCCGCCCCACCCCCTCCTCCTGCTCCATATACCGCACCGGAGTAACACCAGACGACCAGATCTTAATACTAGCAGCCCACAATAAGTACCGAGCTAAGGTGGCCCGGGGTGAGGAGAGCCAAGGACTGCCGGGGCCTCAGTACTCCGCCAGTGACATGCAGCAGTTGGCCTGGAATGAGGAACTAGCGAGGGTGGCACAGGCTTGGGCTGCGGCTTGTCCGGACTATCACGACTGTCATGACTGTCGCAAAATACTCTCTAGTAAGATCTTGGGCCTCGTTGGTGTGCTATAGTCTATTTATTATAATTAGGCCGGAAATGTTGACCACTAACCTTTATAACTCAAATAAGACTATATAAATTGAGCTAATATGTCTACCGTTTGGGAAGAGTCAGTCAGAGATCACATGTGGACATTTACAGCCCATTTGTTTTACCCTTTATTGAGTTACAGAGGTTAGGGGTCATGATTTCTCACGTACTTATAATGAATAGAGTATAATTTGGTAGAACCCGATGCATAATGTATTTAAGCCCTTTGGGATCTAAAATCATGCAATGCCCCTTCTTTACTATAGGGAGCTATGCATTAATTCACTCTTTACTTTAGGGAGCTATGTATAGAATCAATCAATGCCCCTTCTTTACTATAGGGAGCTATGCATTAATTCACTCTTTACTTTAGGGAGCTATGTATAGAATCATGCAATGCCCCTTCTTTACTATAGGGAGCTATGCATTAATTCACTCTTTACTTTAGGGAGCTATGTATAGAATCATGCAATGCCCCTTCTTTACTATAGGGAGCTATGCATTAATTCACTCTTTACTTTAGGGAGCTATGTATAGAATCATGCAATGCCCCTTCTTTACTTTATGGAGCTACATATAAAATCCATCACTTTATGGAGCTATGTAGAAAACCAATCAGGGAACCAATTCAGGGAGCTATGTATAAAATCAATCAATGCCCCTTCTGTACCCCAGGGAGCTATGTATAAAATCCCTCAATGCCCCTTTACTTACATAATTATATAATCCCTCAACACCCTCTTTACTTACATATATAATCCCTCAACACCCCTCTTTACTTACATATATAATCCCTCAACACCCTCTTTACTTACATATATAATCCCTCAACACCCCTCTTTACTTACATATATCATCCCTCAACACCCCCTTTACTTACATATATAATCCCTCAAAACCCCTCTTTACTTACATATATAATCCCTCAACACCCCTCTTTACTTACATATATAATCCCTCAACACCCCCCTTTACTTACATATATAATCCCTCAACACCCCTCTTTACTTACATATATAATCCCTCAACACCCCCTTTACTTACATATATAATCCCTCAACACCCCTCTTTACTTACATATATAATCCCTCAAAACCCCTCTTTACTTACATATATAATCCCTCAACACCCCTCTTTACTTACATATATAATCCCTCAACACCCCTCCTTTACTTACATATATAATCCCTCAACACCCCTCTTTACTGACATATATAATCCCTCAACACCCCATTTACTTGCATATACAATCCCTCAACACCCTTTCTTTACTTAATATATAATCCCTAAATAAAATCCCTCAACACCTAATTTACATACATATATAATCCCTCAACACCCTCCTTTACTTACATATATAATCCCTCAACACCCCTCTTTACTTACATATATAATCCCTCAACACCCTCCTTTACTTACATATATAATCCCTCAACACCCTCTTTACTTACATATATAATCCCTCAACACCCCTCTTTACTTACATATATAATCCCTCAACACCCTCCTTTACTTACATATATAATCCCTCAACACCCCTCTTTACTTATATATATAATCCCTCAACACCCTCCTTTACTTACATATATAATCCCTCAACACCCTCCTTTACTTACATATATAATCCCTCAACACCTCCTTTACTTACATATATAATCCCTCAACACCCCATTTACTTGCATATACAATCCCTCAACACCCTTTCTTTACTTAATATATAATCCCTAAATAAAATCCCTCAACACCCCATTTACATACATATATAATCCCTCAACACCCCTCTTTACTTACATATATAATCCCTCAACACCCTCCTTTACTTACATATATAATCCCTCAAAACCCCCTTTACTTACATATATAATCCCTCAATACCCCTCTTTACTTACATATATAATCCCTCAACACCCCTCCTTTACTTACATATATAATCCCTCAACACCCCCTTTACTTACATATATAATCCCTCAACACCCCTCCTTTACTTACATATATAATCCCTCAACACCCCCTTTACTTACAAATATAATCCCTCAACACCCCCTTTACTTACATATATAATCCCTCAACACCCCTCTTTACTTACATATATAATCCCTCAACACCCTCCTTTACTTACATATATAATCCCTCAACACCCCCTTTACTTACATATATAATCCCTCAACACCCTCTTTACTTAATATATAATCCCTAAATAAAATCCCTCAACACCTAATTTACATACATATATAATCCCTCAACACCCTCCTTTACTTACATATATAATCCCTCAACACCCCTCTTTACTTACATATATAATCCCTCAACACCCTCCTTTACTTACATATATAATCCCTCAACACCCTCTTTACTTACATATATAATCCCTCAACACCCCTCTTTACTTACATATATAATCCCTCAACACCCCTCCTTTACTTACATATATAATCCCTCAACACCCCCTTTACTTACATATATAATCCCTCAACACCCCTCTTTACTTACATATATAATCCCTCAACACCCTCCTTTACTTACATATATAATCCCTCAACACCCCTCCTTTACTTACATATATAATCCCTCAACACCCCCTTTACTTACATATATAATCCCTCAACACCCTCTTTACTTACATATATAATCCCTCAACACCCCCTTTACTTACATATATAATCCCTCAACACCCTCCTTACTTCATGGAGCTATAGTCTATTCGCTGTAAGTAGGCGAGAAATCATGACGTCTAACCTCTGTAACTCAAAAACGACTAGAGTAATCGAGGCTCGAGCTAATATATCAACCATTTGGGAAGAGTCAGTCAAGGAATAGATGTGGAAATTTACAGCCAATTTGCTCTAGCCCTTTTTGAGTTACCGAGGATAAAGGTCATGGTTTCTCGCCTACTTACAGCGAAAAGGCTATACATATAAGATCCCTCAACGCCCCCTTCTTAACCCCCAGGAAGCTACTACGTGGGTCAGAACATCTTTTACGAGTGGAGCAGCAGTAACGGAGGCTCGGTGTGGGAGACGGCCATCAGGATGTGGTACGAGGAGGTCGAGTACGTCCCCAACTACCTCACCAAAGACTTTAGGTAGGTAGCTAATCACCCCTCTTTAGCGATTTTAAGACTTTTCGCCCCATAAGTTAGGCGATTTTATGACATTTTGCCCCACAAGTTTGGCGATTTTATATCGTTTCACCCTAATAATTTGTTGATCGTAAGACGCTTCGACCGATTCAGGTGTAAAAAAAAATCTGGCGAGCTAAAGGCGAGCCTGCAATTTAGGTGACAGTGGCCTTCGGCCATGACATTTTTCTACCGAAAAATGTACAAACTTAGCTTGAAGGGGGTTTAGGGGTCAAATGAAAAATATGGTTTGAAAATGGAAAAACTAATCGAAACCATGAATAATAAGGACGAATTACCCTTAACTACCCTGGTTGGTGTGGGGGACGGCCATCAGGATGTGGTACGAGGAGGTCCAGTATGTCCCCAACTACCTCACCAAAGACTTTAGGTAGGTATCTAATCACCCCTCTTTGGCCCCACAAGTTTGGCAATTTTAAGACGCTTTGCCCCATTAATTTCGTGATCATAACACGCTTCGCCCGATTCAGGTGTCGATTTTTTCCTGGCGAGCAATAATTTATTTTGTGCTGGCAAGCGATAGTGAGCCTGCAATTTAGGAGACAACGGCCTTTGGCCGTGAAATTTTTCTATCGAAAAATGTACAAACTTAGCTTGAAGGGGGTCTAGGGGTCAAACAAAAAATAAGGTTTGAAAATGGAAAATCCAATGGAAACGATGAATAATAAGGCCGAATAAGCCTTTACTACCCTGGTTGGTGTGGGAGACGGCTATTTAGGATGTGGTACGAGGAGGTCCAGTATGTCCCCAACTACCTTATCAACAACTTTAGGTAGGTATTTGTCTACCTAATAATGTACAAATTTAGCTTGAAGAGGGCCTAGGGGTAAAACAAGAGTATCATTTCAAAATTGAAAAAAAATAATCGAAACTTTCAATAATAATGACAAATAACACCACGCTAACCTTTTAATATATAACTTTACCATAGTCGGTGTGGAGACGGCCATATATATATATATATATATATATATATATATATATATATATATATATATATATGTTGAGCGGTACATGATGAAGCTATCTGCGAAACGTTGTCAATAAAGTGCTCTTCCTCAGATGGTGTTTTTTTAATCCATATTTGTTATAATTATTTGTATTATATAAAGCTTGTATGGGCTATATTAGTAGATCGGTGTAGAAGACGGATTTATTTTTATTTTTGTTTACTTGTAAGGGATTCTATTGGTATTGTATGCTTATGTTTATTGGTTCATGCGGTACTCGGGCACTACACCCAACTAAAGGTAGCGCCAACGAGCTTGACAATAATCTGAACCCCTTAACTTCTTATAACTCAAAATGAATGAAAGCAATCGGGCTGGCATTTCTATCATTTGGGAAGAGTCCACCAGGAAATAGATGTGGACATTTACAGCCAGTTTACTCAAGGTCCTTTAGAGTTACGAAGAGGTAAGGAATCGAGATAATTGTCAAGTTCGTTGGCGCTGCCTATTGTGTGAGGGGAGACGCAGGAGGTTGGGTGTAAGGCGGCCTACCACGACTGTTCCAAAGTCTTCAAGGGACGATCATAAGACATTCAGCCCCATTATTTTGCTGGTGCTTCAAAGACGTTCAGACCCATTAGTTTGCTGGGTTCAGCCCCATTATTTTGCTGGTGATTCAAAGACGTTCAGACCCATTAGTTTGCTGGTGATTTTTAAGACGTTCAGTCCCATTAGTTTGTTGGTGATTCTAAGACGTGTAGTTCTATTAGTTTGACGCTTCTAAGACGTTTCAACCCTTTAGTTTAGCAATTTTATGATGTATTGCTCCAAAAAGTGCTGCCTCGCTAATGCTCGCCAGGACATTTACAAGTTTAGCTGGAAGAGGCATAGGTGGGCTTGATTTATTTTTGTTTTCCCCTAGCTCGTAAAGGACTATATTATAGGTAGCGCCAGCGAACTTGACAATTATATTGACCCTTTAACTTCTCAGAACTCAAAACGGTCTAGAGCAAACAGGCTGTAAATATCAACACCTATTACCTGGGGGGCTCTTCCCAAATGATAGAAATGTCAGCTCGATTGCTTTGATTAATTTTCAGTTATGAGAAGTTATGGGGTCTAAATAATTGTGAAGTTCGTTGGCGCTACCTATAGTGATACCGTATATGCTTTATCAAGGGACTGGAGTTCCCGAAAAGGGGCTCGATCAAGTCCTGACGCTATTCTTGACTTACAGTGTGCTGGCTTAATAATCCAATAGGGTTGATAGCCTCTGAAGTCCTATTTTAAGGGGACAGTGGCTGTTTGTTTGGTCTATTAATTCATTTATTCATATGTTTTTTTTTTTACTTTCCTCCCTAGACCTCCATCAAGCTTAGAAAAACACCCCCTAGATAGATTTGTACATTTTTCGGTAGAAAAATGTCCCGGCCAAAGGTAGATTCCTCCCAAAATTACAGGCCCGCTATCGCTCGCCAGGAATAAATCGACATCCAAATGGCACGAAAGGTCCTAATATTGACAAAGAAATGGGGTGAAAGGTCATAAAATCCCCAAACTAATGGAACCAACGTCTTAAAATCTCAAAACTAGTGGGGCTAAACATTAGGGAGAAGGGGGTTCAGAAAAATGGTCTGTCTCCCCTTAAAGGGTACATCACACAGTCAGGAATGCGAGCTAGTGGGAGTCTAACAGGAGTCACTAGGAGTTGCTAGAATCACTAGGAGTCATCGACTTTCACCGCAAATAGACCTGCGAGTCCGAACTGTCCCCTACTCCTAGTGACTCTACCTCGCACTCCTGACTGTGTGATGTACTCTTAACCCTTTCAGACTCATATGATGCAGAGGTTGCCAGATTAGCAATAAGAAATAGAGTTCTCTCACTCTTATAATTACCTCTCCAAAATTAGTTTTCTGCCCACAGCTAACTCAAAGACAACTGCAGAGGTTGAAGTAACTAAACTAAAGGTTTCTAAATACCCCTGATGGTAACAAAGGCTTTAAAGTATCCCCAATAGGCTCAACACAGCTAACTCAAAGACAACTGCAGAGGTTGAAGTAACTAAACTAAAGGTTTCTAAATACCCCTGATGGTAACAAAGGCTTTAAAGTATCCCCAATAGGCTCAACACAGCTAACTCAAAGACAACTGCAGAGGTTGAAGTAACTAAACTACAGGTTTCTAAATACCCCTCATGGTAACAAAGGCTTTAAAGTATCCCTAATTGGCTCAAAAATTGCGTCATATGTCGGAGAGGGTTAACTAACTATTCTTCATCTATCTCTAGGTCTATGGATCATGCGGTAATCGGCCACTACACCCAGCTAGTGTGGGGGGAGACGCGAGAGGTTGGATGTGGGGCCGCCTACCACGACTGTGCTAAAGTCTTCAAGGGACGCTCGTGGAAACTCAAGTGCAAGATATATGTCTGCAACTACGGACCCACGTAAGTTGATCAGGATTAAGCCGGTACCACACAAGCACTTTTTCTGCAGTCTGCAGTTCAATCCCATGCCATGCCATTGGTAGACGTCAAGAGGTTGGACGCTCAGGTCTAGCAATTTGTGGCAATCATCATCAATCTGATGCCCCACTTCCAGAAGAAGCACCCCAAAAGGGATGGCCATGGCAGAAACTTCCTCCAGGCTCCCAGAGATGCCCCCACTGACCCACTCCACAGTGCCATTTCCACTAAGTGGATTATGACTCTTAGTAGCACTGAAGGAGCAAACCCAGAGCAGTCCCTCACCCGAATGGCAGTTCCACTACTGTTTTGCTATTTTATTTACCCCAGTGGGGCCCTGGCTGGAAGCTTACCAAGCACAGGAATGTTTTGAAGATAGGAACCAGTAGTCCACTGCTACAGCTGATTGCACCACCAAAGTGGCGGGTGGCGGGTGGTGGGGTCGCCACATCCCTACGCCAAGCAAAGATATGTCTCTGAGAGAACAGCAGGGGAAGGGATCATCAGCCCACGGGCTTGCACCCCCGGGCCAATGCCCCCACCGTCTGCATCCCCCCTTGCAGTGTCATCCAATCATGGCAAATGTTAAGTAAGTTACAGGGGCATGCCCTAGCCCTGTCAATCAAGGAAGTGCACATTAATAAGTGCATCATCAAAAGCTAGAAATATCAGCTACGTTGCTCAAGTCCATTATGAGTGATAAAAGGTTGGAGATTATTATTTTGACTCGTTATAATGAAGAGACAAGCATTGTCAAACAGTTAACTAGGGTTACTCAAAACCAGTTGTAGTCTACTTTTGTTAATGCAATGCCTGGCTCTGGTCATGACTAACATTGTGATTTTTTTCAGAGGGAACTTCCTGCAGAAACCGATGTACACGATTGGTCCCCCCGCCTCCGCCTGTCCCGAGGGTACCTACCCGTCCTCGCAGTACCCGGGACTGTGTGACTGGTACTGAGTAAACGCTCTATTAACTTTGATATACCATTCCTAAGCTTAAGAAACATGTCTCATACTTTTTGAAAAACGTCTTGTGGCCTAAGCTTATGAGAAACGTCTCATGTTAGACAGCATGTATTAATTGAATAGGCCTACTACAAGCATACAAGAGAACACACTTATTTAACCTCCAGTACAGGAGATCTATGCCATATTGGGCGGTGTTGTGACAGGACTTTATTGTATTTTATTCAAACTGTGGGAAGGCAACCAAGTCTGAGCCGTTACAATGTATGTAATGGAAAAAGACGTTAAACCATTGTATGTATGTATGTATATTGGTTCGAATTCCAGGCAGAAAGACAGGATTGGACAGTCTCCTAATAACCCACACATCTCTTCACTTAGCAGCAAATAGGATCCTGGAATAAGAAGGCATTTGTAACGTGCCATGTGAGGTAATAAATTGAGGTTATATATATATGCGCTAGTGAAATCCTCTGGATGAAGGGGTACTTAACCCGCACTGTTCCGTAGGATACAGTAATAAAAGTACCCAGCAGTCCCAAGCAATGTGGCCAAAATGGCAGGAGAGACCACCTTTCCACCTCCAGAGATGAGGCAACACTGGCCTCTCATATAAGCTGAGAAGTGTTGCCATAACGGGAGCAGTGCTCAAACGATCGTGGTAACTGGTACAGCCTTGTACAGGCAGTTACAAGGAAAGTACATTACTGACGACTATATCCGTCGCCGGGACTGGGGAGTTACTTATCTACTGACGACTATAGCCGTCGCTGGGATTGGAGGGGTTAAGATAGATAATGTGTAGAATAATATGTATATAGGTTATAGTGGGAGATGTTCTTAGGTAGCTATAATATTAATCAAGTTTAGGGGATATAGGTTGTAGTGGGAGGTATGTTTTAGTGTAGGGAAAAAACTAGTAGGGATGTAGGGAACATGCCTCGTAGGGGCAAACAAGCCTTCCGCAGATTCCATATTCCTTATGTTAACAAAAGAACAGAGATATATATATATAAATTAAAATCATTAGATGATTTTATTCAGCGAAGGAAGAACTTGTGGGAGTTGAAGGATTAATTGAGAGTTTCTACACCAATGCTGGTGTATAGTTTATGACTGTGTGGCTATAGTATTGAATTATTGTAACCGCAGTATAAGACTTAAGGGGAGACTGGCCGTTTGTTTGGTCTATTAATTCATGTATTCATATATTTTGTTCTCCCTAGACCTCCATCAAGCTTAGAATAACACCCCATAGACCCCCATTCAAGATAAATTTGTAAATTTTTCGGTAGAACAATGTCCCGGCCGAAGGCCGGTTCCTCTTAAAATTGCAGGCTCGCTATCGTTCGCCAGGAAAAAATCGACACCTAAATGGCACGAAATGTCTTAAAATTGATAACTAAATGGGGCGAAAGGTGTTAAAATCGGCAAACTAATGGGCCGAACGTCTTAAAATCTCAAAACTAGTGGGGCTAATCATTAGGGAGAAGGGGGTCCAGAAAAACGGTCTGCCTCCCCTTAAAATCCAATTTTATCTAGAGGAGAAATTATTGGGATGAAAAAATCAACAATTTACCATAAGCCTAGATGCCGTAATAGTTATATTTATAGCATAGTGGATGTACAAACAGTATATTTATATATATATATTTATATTCAATTAGGCTCTTATCTAACCCCTTCAGTATCGTAGACGTCCTTTTCATTATATTCTGGCAACTATTAATTACTTTATTGAGTTTAGGAAGGACCTCTAAAGGGCCCTTCACACATAGCCGAACCGGAGTCCGAATGCAGCCCGTTTCCGAATCGGCCTCATTTGGCCGAAAAAGGTGGCCGAACTGTGACAAGAAAGAATGCAAAACGAATGCAAAACGAACGCGCCACAGCGTACACCGAACGCTGCATGAATGCAGACCGACCTACACGATGCCTGGACAAACATTGCCAGATGTTTTCATATTTCAAAAATTTAAAGTTTTTTTGGCTGCGCGAATGCTGGACAAATACTACACGAATACAAAGAAAACTGCTCGATTGGCGGACGAACCCTGGTCGAATGCAACCCAATGCAGCCCAGCCACCACAAAAAAAAAATAAAAATAAAAATAAACAAAAATGTCCCCATCTTTAAACAGTGAGAAGTGAAAGCGATCGATAACGTTCGCGAGAATAGGCTTATGAAACAGAGACTTAGCTTTCTGAAACGATAAAACAACAAAAGATGGTGGAGAATTTATATTATATTATTTTGTCATAATAATTATTAATGTAATGGTAGGACATATTTTTTTCATTTCCACGGCATTACAAACTAAACAATGATTAATATGACATCAAACAACACATAATTTTGTCCATTAATAAGGGAGAATAATTAGATATGAGATAGATAGATCGAAAGGTCGTTACAGTAGGTCTATGGGAGCGTAAAGTGTGAGAATTGTGAAATAAGCTTATACTCTCTGAAAAGCTAAGGTGTCAGAATCAGAAATAATTCACAGATTCCACAGAGACCAAATATCAAATGGAAGTGCTGATAAATAAAGGAGAGAGAAATATATACAGTAGATAGACATATAAGTAATAGAGAGAGAGAGAGCAGATGACAGGAGAAATGATGAGATATGTACACAAATAAACCCGATCCGCTACGCGAACGCTGCCAGAACGCTGTTCGGGTACCATTCGGGCTCCGGTTCGGCTATCATACTATCTAAATTAATCCTTTCAGCTAACACGGACCCTTCCTAAGCTGAATATAATTGTCTAATACTTGCCAGAATATATAATGAAAAGAACGCCACCGGTACAGAAGAGGTTAAGAATCTTGTGGAGCAGCCCGTGTAAATATTTTTGTACAGGAAAGGACTGCCGTGTTTTTGTAGTGATCTTTCCTAAACTGTGTGTAATCAAACTACTGTAGTGCCTATATTTTTCCAGCCGATGGTCAATTGCTATCTCGCCCTCCTGATCACTCGGCTATTACCAAGATTTTGTAACGAAATATGTTGCTAATTGTGAAACTTGGCAATAATATAACGCAGAGACACAGCAGTATGGTTGGCAGAGCCCTCACATGCAAACTGTAAGGTTGAGGGTTTGAGTCTCGGGCCAGCCAGTGTGCTATTTGACAGATGCCAGTGCTGTGGTCTAGCAATCTGTGGCATCTGTTAACTGAAGTCCCTGATGAATCAAGGCACCCACCTTAGCCAAGCTATTGAGCAGGGAGTGCATGGTGGTAGCCTAATATACCACATCATAACAGGTGTCTCCCTCAAAGTTAAAAGAGCGACAGAGCTAAATTCACGGTATGTTATAGTCAAAATGCCTGGGCACACGGAGCTTGAGACAGTTTAAGTCGAAGGATGAGGGAAAGAGCTCTAAAGCATGCTTGTTGAGTAGATGAAAAAATTGGAAAATTGGCTCAATCTTGGGTTAAAAAGTTGGATAGAATAAGGGTGGGAGTGTGTTGAAAGGTGGGTGCTTCCGTCGATTCTTGCTGAGGCACAGTTAGCACTATACCAAAAATCTGCCACAGTGATGACATGATGGGGCGGTGTTGTGGTGGGGCGGTGACCGGTCAACTCAACAAGTAGACCATTTCAACCCGTAGCTCTCAACCAGTACCAAGTTAACCAATACGGTTAGGTTAGGTTAGTACTATATTTTGGCACTGGTTTGGTTGGTCTGGGTTAATTTGGCACTGGTTTAGAGCTACTGGTTGAAATGGTCTACTGGTTGAGATGACATGGAACCTCAGAAAGGCAACCCCATCTGAGCCATTACAATGTACTTATGTGATGGAAAACTATGCTAAACCATTGTATGTATGTATGTATGAACTCATCCACAGCACTTATCCCAGTTTCATGTCTTGGTAACTGTATACTAATGTACTCCTCTTTAAATAGTCATTGTCAGGATTAAATCAGTCTTCTGTAGATTTGAAGAAAAGTATAAGCTTAATTTCCATACCAAAGTTTTAGACAATACATTCATCATTAGGGTAGTAAAAATAAGATAAGAGAAAATTGACACTAATGTTACACAGCTCTGTATTTCTCACATTATTGAGTAAGAAAAATTGACCACCAAGTGGTTCATTAACCCTTCCTGCCCGGGTGTCATTTTAAAAGGACACACCTTGCAAAGGCCCGGAGCCCGGGTGTCCTTTTAAACTCTATAAGCTTGAAAGCTTCCTTAAGCGTGCTTTGAAAGCCGCGAGGCGAAACTTTTGTAAACAAACCCGATCGGAGAGCCGCCAAGCGTAAACAACAAGAAGTCTGACCTTGTCCACCATTACCAGTTAGAGTGAAAATTAGTCTCCCAAAGTGTCCGATATTGCAAAACAGCCAACTCTCTCTCCACGGAAATCGTCATCACACCTGAACCAATTGACCTAGAGAGCTCTACTCAATGCCAGTCTACAGATACAAAACAGGGCTACATTTTTAGATTTGTGTGAATTCTCTAGCAGTTAAAATAACTAAAATAGGCCTTTGTTTACATACAACGTTTTTTGGCCATATCGCCAGGATAGTGCCGTCATTTAGAAGGCCAGCCCGGGGGGGGGTTAATTAATCCTGAGAAATTGGATTTAAGAAAAAAACAAAAACGCTTAATTGTTGTAGGCCGATAGCACGGTTGTTAGAGACCTCACCTGCAGTGTTCTATTTGGCAGACGCCAGTACTGTTGGTGGACGGTGCGGTCTAGCAATCTGTGGCAACTGTTCACTGAAGTCCCTGAAACATCAGGGCACCCACCTTAGCCCAGCTATTGAGCAGGGAGTGCATGGTGGTTATAACTGCATCAGTCACCAGCCAATTGTTGTACTTTCCAGCAAAAAAAAAAAAAAAAAAATTCCTTAACCAAATCCAGACATTCTATAAATTGGTAGCCTGCCAATCAAGGGGACTATTTTGCTTTAACTCCAACAAACAGCTACTAACTGATACATACAGTCATTGACCAAGATAACCCCCTTGGAATAATTACTCCCAAACAATATATCAGACCAGATGAAGTATTGAGGGATAAGCCTTTACAACGGCACCTCGTATCTACATTCTACTTTTCCTATTTTTCTGAAGAGTGTAGAGGGGAGAAGGGGTGCTGGAGAGAGAGGAAGCTGTTGGAGTGGCTTTGTTATGTGTGTTTAGTGTGTATACGTCGTCAGGATGTCCCCAGACTGGGCACGAGCATGTGAAACATGCTAGGACGTACTACCACACCCACTAAATGTCCGCCGTGGCAGCGATTCGATCCCGGGTCTTGCAGATTCACACGTGAGCGTGCTCACCACTCGACCACCACGGCTCCTATAAACAATAGATTATTTATTATAATTGTAACCCCTCTCCGATGCTGCCGATCTTTACTCTGGAAATTAATGAAAGCATGTGATCCTACCGGGATTCAAACACGGGACACCACACCCAGAACATAAGCATCAAAACCATTACACCACCAACACATTCGAGAAAGAAAACTGGAAAATTTAAATGAATTATTACATTGTTTTGGCCATTTTATCCCTTCCAGGGACATAATTAACACTGTGAAGCATTAAGGCAGCCCAGACGGTATTGTGCAGCATAATTTACTGGTTCGGTTCAATGGTTTAAGGAAGGGGTTTAGTTTGCTCTCTAAACCTCTATCAAACTTTAAAAAACACCCACAAAATGTCTCGGCCGAAGGCCGGTTACTTCTATAATTACAGGCTCGCTATCGCTCGCCAGGAAAAAATCGACACCTAAATGGCACGAAAGGTCTTAATATTGACAAAGAAATGGGGCAAAAGGTCTGAATATTGCTAAACTAATGGGGCAAATGGCTTGAAATCTCATAACTAATAGGGCTAAACATGAGGGAGGAGGAGGACTCTGAAAAACCAACTGCCTCCCCTTAACTTATCTGTATATTTAATGTTGACAAAAAAAAAAAAAAAAAAAAAAATCTGATTTCAGTGGTTTAACACCCTGCTCTGGACCATAGACTATTTCTGACAGACTTATAAAAATGTAAATACTTGTTTTCTGTTCTTATGTTCGTATGAAGAATATAGTGTTCTTCTTGAATTACATATATCCTGTATGGTATATAATTGTAAGAGTTAAGAATGGATGAGGTGTCTTTTCTCACAATAGGACTGAACCTGATGTGTCAAAATGACAGTTGGCTGTGATATACTGATATTTAAGGTGCTACAGTAGCCTACTTGTAAACTATGTGTGTAAAAGCGGATTCACTCGAGCAATTTTTACGGGCAATTATGGTCTGGCAGCTTCAAATACTACACTTTATCACAATTTAGCCGGCTAACATACTCTACCTTCAATCTAGTTACCTATACCAGTGCAAAAAAAGTCCCTAGATATAGCGAGAAAAAACTTGCTCATGAAAAATCGCTCGTGTGACAGCGGCTTTAAAGCGGTGTCACACTACCGATTAATCCTGCAACATATTTTCTGGCAACATTTTGTCACTATTTTACACTGTTCTTAGCAAAATGTTAAAGGAAATAACATACCTGGCAGAATTCTAATAAAAAAGTGTTTTGCAATTGCTACAGCAAAGTTGTTGACAAAGTTGCAGGAAGGTACTCGCGTAAATCCGCTTCAACAAAAGTGTTTTGCAATTGCTAAAGCAAAGTTGTTGACAAAGTTGCAGGAAGGTACTCGCGTAAATCCGCTTCAACAAAAGTGTTTTGCAATTGCTAAAGCAAAGTTGTTGACAAAGTTGCAGGAAGGTACTCGCATAAATCCGCTTCAACAAAAGTGTTTTGCAATTGCTAAAGCAAAGTTGTTGACAAAGTTGCAGGAAGGTACTCGCGTAAATCCGCTTCAACATGTTATTATAATGTACAACTTGCAAAAATGATATATAATATCATAGACTACAGTAGATCTGGACTGGACACGTAAATGGAACTGTGCAGTAAGGGACCCAAAATCGGAGAACGAACCCCTAAGTTCGAACCTCGAAACCGCGTAAATGTGATATTTTCGCGGTTTCGAGGTTTGAACTTGAGGGTTCGTTCTCCGATTTTGGGTCCCTTACTGCAAAGTTCCATTTTCGTGTCCAGTCCAGATCTACTGTATGATATTATATATTATATAATATATGCGATGTTAGAGTGATGGGCTTAGTACAGTGTAATATAAGCAAGAAGTCTGGAAACTGGTAATTCGATCATTATTTATGGATTTATCAGTGGTAAAATATAAAGAGGAAACATAAGGTGTGTCTCTTGGAGTTATTTATACTTGTAAGACAATTTTGTGATGTCCTTTTAGACTTAAGATATAATAATTGGTATTCAAGTGCGAGTCATCAATTTAGTTCCAAGGATGTTATACCCTCTTCCAAATAAGTAGGCCAAAACTCTTGAACATTAACCTCTGAAAGGGCCCTTACACAGTCAGGAGTGCGAGCTAGTGGGAGTCTAACAGGAGTCACTAGGAGTCATCGATTTTCACCGCGAGCGAGTGGGAGTCTAAAAGGAGTCGCTAGAGTCACTAGGAGTCATTGATTTTCACCGCGAGCGAGTGGGAGTCTAACAGGAGGCGCTAGAGTCACTAGGAGTCATCGATTTTCACCGCGAATAGGCCCACGAGTCTGAATTTTCCCCTACTCCTAGTGACTCTGGCTCGCACTCCTGACTGTGTGAGGGGCCCTTAAAACTCACAAACGACTAGAATAATCCAGCTAATATTTCTACCATTGGGCTGGTCTATCAGAGTGAGAACTGAGCGATCTCTGCCATACCCATAGCTTACTCTGACTGTTCCTTTTACTTTTATATTTTCTAGATCTCAAGTGACGGCGTCTCTTCCGTGGATTGACCTCCCAATCTACCAAGATTGGAAGCCAAAGCGTCACATTTTTTCCTTTGCCCCTCAACTTTCTCTTCATAATTGCTGAGGGGCACAGAG
Source organism: Paralithodes platypus (assembly GCA_032716605.1). Classification (NCBI taxonomy): domain Eukaryota; kingdom Metazoa; phylum Arthropoda; class Malacostraca; order Decapoda; family Lithodidae; genus Paralithodes; species Paralithodes platypus. Next base: position 3,242,819 of record CM064559.1, read on the forward strand.
CCCTGGGTGGGGCTTTGGTTTCCCGGGCGTTTCCGCACCCTCCTCAGCTCCCCGCCATGGAGTGGCTTCGGTCACCCAGGCTTTATTGTGGTCGGCAGGGAGGGTTCTGTGGGGGCGCACAGTTATGGCCTTGGCCTTGCTCGGGGCCTTGGAGCTGTTCGGCCAGGCAGCTTGGGGAACAACAACAACAACAACCATTATGGAAGTGTCAGCCAGGGAATAGGTGTGGAAATTTAAAGCCCATTTGCTCTAACCTTTCTTGAGTTGTAGAGGATAAGGTTCAAGATTTCTGGCCTAGCTATTTAGAACATGGTATAATACATTGACCTTGGTATATGACGGTTATGACCACACCCCTTTTTCTATTCCTATATAGCATTAAGGGGGGTCACCGGCTTTTTTTTATTTCTGTCCTTTTCTCTCTTTCTCTGGCTTGTATCCATTCGGCCCCATTCAGCCAACTATTTTAAGACGTTTATCCCCATCTAGGTGTCGATTTTTTCCTGGCGAGCGATAGCGAGCCAGCATTATATGAAGAAATCCGGCTTCGCCGGAGACATTTTTCTATCGAAAAATGTACAAATTTAGCCTGCTGTCAAAAAAAATGAAAAATATGCTGGCTCGCTACCGCTCACCAGTAAAAAATTGACACCTGGATGGGGATAAACGTCTTAAAACAGTAGGCTGAATGGGGCCAAATGGATACAAGCCAGAGAAAGATAGAAAAGGACAGAACCAAAACAGGTCACCCCCTTAATTGTAATTGATAAGCATTTGATAATTTATTTATCTTACTTAGAATAAACCCCAGTCTTGATTTGTGTATCATTAATATACCCTGCATGACTCAGGCCAAAGATCTATCTGAAGCCTATACTACAAACAACAAACTACATTAGTTCAATAAATTATAGTCAATATACTGTGTGTGTGTGTATTATATATATACTGTATATATTATAGGTTTGAGTCCTGAAGGGAAGAATGAAAACCTAATATATAGTAGTGGCCCCGGATTCATTGACGATTACATTACATTAATAGATTCCTAGCGCCAGGCGACGAAAGGCCATATGGCACTAAAGTAGAAAACGGAATGGGTCAGAACGACAACCTAAATATCGTTAAGGAGATGGAGAAGAGAAAGGAAAGACATCACTCGATCAATAGAAAAAGAGGGAGACTCAGAGAGAATATCGGCAAGACACGGAGGACGACGAAGAACAGATAAGAAGGGAAAACAACGTAAACGGGCAATAAAAAAAGAGAGGAAAGACGAGAAAAACGTGAGAAACAGTAAGGAGAACATGACAGTGGGAGCAAAGAGGAGGAGGCGAGCGGGACATTAAGAAGGAATGGGTAAGCCTGGTATGGCCTATTCGGAGACGGGCTAACGCAGTCTCCCAACGACGAATACGGTGAGAGGAGTCAGCCCAGGCCGAAACGGAAGGCTTAATAGAGCGTAGCTTATTAGAGGAAATAGAAGACCACATAGTTTGCCATCTAGACAATAGGAAGGCAGAGAAAGCAGGATAATAATCAGAGGCTGCAATAAAGAGAGAATATGACCTTGTCGTAATAGCACCGCGAGTGAGAGCGTCAACTCGCTCATTCCCACGGATGCCAACATGACTGGGCACCCAGCAAAACCGTACAACTTTCTTCCGAACAGAAAGACGGAAGAGCCATTCCTGGATAGCAAGAACCAATGGATGAACAGCAGGGAAAGACTGTAAGAAAAGGAGGGCACTGCGTGAATCAGAAAAAAACGTAAAGGAGGAAGACGGAAACGAGAACATGAGACGGACAGCGAAATAGATAGCGTATAGTTTGGCAGTTAAAACACTAGCCACAGATGGGAGAGAATATTGATAAGAACAAGAAGGGAAGAGGATGGCGAACCCGACGCCGGTAGACGTACGATAGCCATCAGTGTAAACCGGGGTAGAAGAAGAATGAAGCGGAAGGTGATCGAGGAAACGAGAACGAAGAACCGAAGGCGCGGTAGAGGATTTACAACAGGGGAGAATAGAAGGGCACACAGAAGGATGAGGAAGAAGCCAGGGAGGACACTTGCTAAATTGGAGAGGGAGAATTCTGAAGGGAGATAAAGAAGAATGAGTGAGTAAAGAGTCCATATGAATACAGAAAGGGGGCCGGAAGTGGGAAGAACAGGGAATGGAAGCAGAAGGGGAAAGAGAAGACCGTAAAGAAAGAAACTGATGAGACCTGGCAAAGTACTTGAGAGAGAAGAGCACGACGCCGGTACAAAGAAGGAACGCCAGACTCAGCATTAAGACTTTCGACAGGGGAAGAGCGAAAAGCACCTAAGGCAAGACGTAAGCCAAAATGATGAACAGAATCAATTTTATGAAGGACTGGGTCAGAGGCAGACGAATAGACCTGACAACCATAATCTAGTTTGGAAAGAACAAGGACGGTATAAAGGCGAAGAAGGAGAGCGTGGTTGGCACTCCAAGAAAGGTGGGACAGAGTCTGGAGGAGACAAAGATGGTGTAAAGCAGCAATCCTAACTGAGGAAACATGGGCAGCCCAGTTAAGGCGGGAATAAAAAACAAGGGCTAAAAAAAGTAGTAGAAGAACGATAAGGCAAAACAGAATCGTAAAGAGTAAGAGGAGGACGAGGGACTGACTGGCGACGAGTAAGTCATAGCACAAGATTTGGTGGTAGAATAACGAAACCCGTGATTGGTGGCCCAGGAGGAGGCAGCCGTAACCGCAGATTGAAGGAGGAAGTGTAGCGAATCAAGATTTGAACCAGCAGCATAAATAGCAAAGTCGTCAATGTATAAGGAGGACCTGACCCCAACCGGTAGCGAAGACACAATGCCATTAATAGCTATGAGGAAAAGTGTAGTGCTCAGAACAGAACCCTGCGGAACACTTTCCAGTTGAGGGAATGATCTAGAAAAAGTAGAATTAACCCCTGTCCAACGGGGATGGTATATATGCAGAACATCTTAAATATGCAGATAAGTTGTTAATAGATAAACTTAGTTCTTACATCACCAGTCTATTTATGCATGGTGTCCTGCCGGAGTCTATGATATCCGTAATACTTGTTCCTATTATTAGAGATAAATCAGGTAAAATTACAGCTAAAGACAACTACCGGTAGCCCAGTAGCACTTGCTAGTGTGGTTAGTAAGGTAGTTCAAATGATATTGCTAGAAAAAAATCTGCATATATTGTCACCAGCAGCAATCAGTTTGGCTTTAAGAAAAATCATGACACAGGCCAATGCATATACTGTATGTGCTAAAAGAAGTGATTGATACATACAACAAGCTAAATAGCTCAATTTTCTCTTGTTTTCTTGATGCAAGAAAGGCTTTTGATAGGGTGTGTCACAAAACCTTATTTGAAAAATTAGTTAACTGGGGAGTGCCTAGCTATATTATTAGGATACTTATTTTCTGGTATGCTAACCAAAAAATGTGTGTATGATGGGGCAACATCCTGTCAGGCTCTTTCGCCGTAACCAATGGCGTTAGGCAGGGGAGGATATTGTCTCCTTATCTTTTCAACGTCTACATGGATGATCTTAGTCTAGAGCTGAACAAGGGACTGGATAAATTATTAAAAGTATGTGAAAAATTTGGAATCAAACATTCAGTAAAATTTAATCCTATAAAGAGCAATATCATAATATTTAAATCTAACCTTCTATTGAAATCAAAGCTACCTAACTTCCATTTGTATGATGAAATTATAGAAGAAGTAAGTAAAGTAAAGTATCTAGGACATTATATTTTAAGTGATCGCTCAGATGATGAGGATATGGGTCGTTAGCGAAGGCAACTTTACATGCAGGGAAATTCAATATTAAGAAAATTTCATATGTGCACATGGGATACAAAAATAACATTGTTCAACTCCTACTGCTCACCAATGTACGGTCGCGCTAATAAGTGATGTCTCGGCACCAAGTATGTTTTGATCAATAATTGGTATCAGCAATATCTAAGCATCATTTCTTCATATCGAGTGAAATATACAAACATGTTCCTACACTTACCCACCCTATTCAACATCTGACAGACATTAATACAGCACAGAGCGAGCCAAACTTAATGACCGCTGGGACATGACTTATTAGCGCGATTGTACACAGCACAACTATGGTGGAACTATAAGAAAATTACAATAAATAGACTAAGTATCTCATATCACAATATCATGAAAATGTTTCTGGGGCTCTCAAAATACGAGAGTACAAGTACGCTATGTGCCTATATGAACTTACACTGTTACCAATCACTCATTAGAAAGCTAACATATAAATTCATTCAGCGCCTTAACACTTCTGAGAACAGTATCATTAAAATGCTACAAACTCCCAGCATAGTGTACACCTCTAGGATTCAGGCACACTGGAGGAGGTTGCTCTATATTTAACCTTTCAGGTCTGCTACTCTACAGAATTAGCATACCGGTACTGAATATCAGAATATCAGAATAACCCAAAGAAACTATGGAGGCACCTAAAAACAACAGGCTACAGCAACAAGACAAGAGATTCGTCTAACACTAATATTGCTCTCACCATTAATGATCAGATTTGCCACGATAAACGACAAATTTCAACCTACTTCAACTCTTTCTTCACCTCCATAGCAAACACACTTGCACAGAACCTACCTCAACCTCTCAATAAATACACGACAACAACGGCCACCTTTCGAAATTTCTACAGAGATAAAAACATACACCCAAACACATTTGGATTGCAAAATGTTACACCAAAATACACTTTTGACGAGCTGTCTAACCTAAATGTACATAAAAGCACAGGACCAGACAAAATTCCTGCCAAATTTCTACGAGATGGAGCCATTGGTATAGCAGGCCCCCTAACCCACATCATCAACTTGTCAATTAACACCAACACTGTACCTGCTGAACTGAAGGAAGCTATTGTAACCCCTCTATTCAAGAAAGGAAATAAACTAGAAGTTGGTAACTACAGACCAGTTAGCATATTATGTATTGTATCTAAAATCATTGAAAGAGCGGTATACACCCAAATTGAACACTACCTCAAACAAAATGATCTATTCTATAAGTTTCAATCAGGTTTCAGATGCATGTACTCGACAGACTCCTGTCTCATCCACTTAACGGATCACATTCGTAAAGAAATGTCTAAAGGTAACTACACCGGTATGGTTCTTCTTGATCTACAAAAGGCGTTTGACACAGTAGACCATGATATCCTATGTAATAAACTACAAGCAATGGGCATAGGATCTGTGAACTGGTTTATATCTTATCTTAGTGGTAGAACCCAAAGAGTCAAAATTGACGATAATATATCTGATCCTATGCCAATTAACTGTGGGGTCCCGCAGGGAAGCATCCTTGGTCCCTTACTCTTTCTCTGTTATGTGAACGACATGGAACTGAGCGTCTCATGTAAATTATTACTGTATGCAGACGACAGCGTGCTTCTGGTTTCAGGAAAAGACCCAATAAGTATTGCCGCTTCACTTTCCAAAGAACTAGAATCATGTAGTGAATGGCTAGTGGACAATAGACTATCTCTTCACCTGGGCAAGACGGAAGCCATCTTATGTGGAACAAAACGCAAACTGAAAGACATTGTGGGCTTCTCGGTCAACTGTAATGATATTCCTATAACAACAGTGTCACAAGTTAAATATCTCGGACTAAAACTGGACGCGAGTTTGTCAGGTGAAACAATTTTGGAATCTATCCTGAGTAAGTGTAGAGCACGTATAAAATACCTGTATTGACAGGTGGGATGCTTGCCCGCGGCGACCAAAAAGACCCTTTGCCAAGCGCTTGTTCAATGTCATTTTGACTATTCTGTGTCATCCTGGTACTCTGCATCATATAAATCAGCACAGCACAAACTTCAGGTCACTCAAAATAAAATGGTTAGGTTCATGCTGAACCTAGGACCCAGATCACATATTGGCCAGGAACAACTTCAGTCACTAGGTATGCTCAATGTCGCTGACAGGGCCAAACAAATCAGGCTCACTAATGCCTTCAAAATTTTCTATGACAGAGCTCCAGAGTACCTAAAGAATGATTTTGTTAAAGCAAATGAGAGGAGTGTACATAATACAAGAAACAGGATATTTAATTTTAAGGTCCCGAGAATCCAAGGACAGGGTAAGCAAACATTCTTCTTCACCGCCATCAAAGACTGGAACGACCTACCCCAGTCAGTCCGTGAAAAGAGAACACTGTATTCCTTCAGACGTAGCCTGAAGGAACACCTGAACCGGACAGCTGCGAGAAGGGAGCACCAAGCTTATGTCTACTACTAAATGCGACATAAGAGATAGACAAACCAAACTGAAATGATTACTGATTACGGATTACTGATATTTACTATAGGATGTAAGGTATCTTAAAATAACCCCCTAGAAATACTTTCTCTAAAGTATCTATTTCTTTATCCTCCCCATTTTCCCCAGCTAACCTAATCCCACAAGGACCCCAATGGAAATACGCCTAACGGCCTTATTGGGCTATCCTTAGTTGGAATTATGCAAGGCTGGTACATGTCATATTTATAACAAACTATGTGGTACCAACTCTGTAAATTACTAACTGAATAAATATTATTATTATTATTATTATTATTAATATTATTATTAACCTCATAGTGCAGTACAGTACCGCTATTCCTATACTGTACTGTAGCAACATACTGTACCGGAAGCTAAATGATGTGAGGCATGGTACTGTACACAATTAGGACAGTGGTTTTGGTAACACAGTAGTTTGATGACCACTGCTTTTGGTTGAGGCAGTGCTGTGAACTACATGATAGCAAGCTGGGTATTATTAAATTTCTGTTTATTTTATGTAGCCTATGTACAGTAGCCTATATATATTTATGTTACTGTAAGGTATATATGGACCCCATTATGGTCCCCTCTGTACTGTGTGAGTCTGAAATAAAGCATTATTATTATTATTATTATTATTATTATGATAGCACCAGCTGTAGTGAGCGACGCAATCAATAAAATGAAGGACGGTAAAGCTCCAGGTTGCTCTGACATTGTCGCTGAGATGATAAAAGCCTCAGGGGAGACTGGTGTCAACTTAGTCACTGAGTTGATAAACACCATTATTAAAGATGAGAAAATCCCCGAGGATTGGCTCAAAAGTGTAATAGTAAATATATACAAAGGAAAAGGGGATGCGCTAGACAGAGATAATTATAGGGGCCTGAAAATGCTTGACCAAATCATGAAGGTCTGTGAGAGAGTCTTTGAGGGTTTGATCAGGCAAAGCATCTCCATTGATGATATGCAGTTTGGTTTTATGCCAGGGCGTGGTACAACCGATGCTATATTCATAGTCAGGCAGATACATGAAAGATACTTGCTAAATGGTAGGGATCTTTACTTTGTGTTTGTAGACCTGGAGCGCGTTCAAGAGCACTAATTTTAGTGCCCGGTTGACGTTACAGGCTTACTGAACGACATTGTGCGCGCATATGGTCGCTCATTCAGCGCACAGCCTTTTGAAGAGTGACGCCGTGAGGCGCACAGACAAAACATCTTTAGAATTCAACTTTATCGCTAGCAGACGAATTACTCTCGACCATAATTATGCACATCAAATCACTTAAAATGATAGAATATTCATATTAGTATGTGTTATTATTTACTTTAAAACATTTATATTAAATTTTCGATCAAAATATTGATACAAATATACAACTTTATGTTTCGATAAGAGGCATAGAGGATCCGCATATATTGAATAAACCTAACAAGTGCGCATGGGGGTAATTGGAAACGTCCCCCTGTGCTGACGTATTTGAGGTGTTTCCATCACTAAAATATTCATTGTACCATTAATAGCATTAATACTTATCCATATGCGCCTATTATGGGTTGATTATAAAGGTATTAACCTGAAACAACAATAAAACGAGTGAAAACAGCGTTTGGATGGTCAAAATCGGAGATATAGCCCGCGAGTTGTATAATGTATGGGTGAGGCAAGCTGCTTTCCCGCCAATTTCCCCCAAGGCCACTGAGACACAGTCGATCGATACTCTCTCTCTCTCTTGCACTCACTTGCCATCAGTGATGACAACACCCTGCTTGCAACTCGCTAATGTTAGCACGAAAATATACCTCAGAATAAGGGAATAACAGGGAAAATAGGTGATAACTGAAGGAGAGGAGGAAAGTGGGGAAGGAGGGGAGGTAGAGGACTGAGATTTTGCATGGCCCAGGGGCAAAAAAAAAAAAAAAATAAATAAAAAAAAAAAAAAAAAAAAAAAAAAAATTTCGATGTCAAAAGTTGATTTTTTTTTTCACTCACTCATAAGAGTCTCCCCGCAGTCCGCCGGGGGAACTCTTAAGAGTCTCCCAGCAGTTCCCGGGTTAAGTGGCGGACGAAAATAATATATGACAAATTTTATGAACGAATTTGCTTTCTTTCATATATACTTTATTGTAGAATGTAATAACAAAATATGGTTACTAATAAATATTAATATATGTATTTTAGGCCAATGAGCCGCTATAAATTAATAGCCTAGCATTCTTTAGGCCTAATTACTTATGGATATTACAGGATAAATATCCTAGCAGTTGTTTAGATGTAAAGAATGGTTATTGTTGTTGTTTTGAGCGCCAAACAAAGACGCTGGTATAAACATAACCATGGCAACCACCCAGTTTGTTTATGTAGTGCGTAAGAGGCTTCGAAATAGTTCAATAGGCCCCAATTCGCACTACGGAAACTTTAGTCTGAAATATTGCTCTTGAACGCGCCCCTGGAGAAGGCCTTTGACAGGGTGCCTAGAGATGTTGTGCAGTGGGCTATGAGGAAACTTGGTGTGGAAGAGTGGCTGGTGCGTGCGATAATAAAAATGTATGAGGTTTCGCGAACTGCGGTGAGGGTGAAAGGTGTACTAAGTGATGAGTTCACAGTCCGTGTTGGAGTTCATCAGGATTCAGTGTTAAGCCCCCTCCTCTTTATTATGGTTCTGGAGGCACTGTCTAGAGTTTTTAGAGGCGGACTCCCGTGGAATCTGTTTTATGCAGATGATTTAGTCCTAATAGCTGACAATATGCAAGATGCTGAGGCTAAATTCAGAAGATGGAGAGAGGGCATGGCGAGCAAGGGTTTAAGAGTCAATATTAACAAAACCAAAGTTATGCATTGTAGATTGAGACGAGGCAATGTGGAAAAGAGCGGTGAATACCCATGTGCAGTGTGTGGAAAGGGTGTGGACGCTAACTCGATTCGATGTATCATCTGTCGATGTTGGGTACACCATGGGAGTAAGCGCTGTAGGCCTAGTAGAATAAAAGGACCCATGCCGAAGGATAAGTGAGAAATAGAGAAATTTGAGCGTGTAGTGTGCAACGGCGAGCTTGTGATGATCCTGTGGCTGTGAACTTTGGAAATGGGTCATTGGAGCTGGTGGACAAGTTTTGTTACCTAGGAGATACCATCTCTGCCAGTGGTGGGGCTGAGGCTGCCACTGTCGCTAGAATTAGATGGGGCTGGGGGAAGTTCAGAGAACTGCTGCCAATTCTGACCATGAAAAGAATGCCTCTCCCCCTGAAGAGAAAGGTATATGCCTCATGTGTTAGAAGTGCAATGACGTATGCCTCAGAAACATGGGCCGTTAAAGTGGAGGATGTCAACAGAATGGAACGTAATGAGATGAGAATGGTGAGATGGATGTGTGGGGCCAGGCTGCAGGATAGAATAATAAATTATGAGTTGAGGAGATGTTTAGGTATAAAGAGTATTAGCGAGGTGATGCGTACAAGTAGACTGGGATGGTATGGACATGTGGAGAGAATGGATGAACAAAATTGGGTGAAGAAATGCAGTACTGTACTGTGATTGTGGAGGGAGCTGCACCAAGGGGTGGACCGAGGAAGACCTGGGATCGGACTATACGCGCCGATCTCAAATCCAAAAACTTGACAAGTGAAGCAGCCCTTAACAGGGTTGCCTGGAATGCCGCCATTAGGACAAGAGACTGAAATTGCACGTATGGATCACTCAGTCTCAAAATTTTATGTATGTATGTACGTTCTTTGATATTGCCAAAGCATATGACAACGTGGAGGTATAGGATATTGACGATATTACATGCCGCTGGTATGCGTGGCCCTTTGCCGAAATTCTTGCTAAATATATTATCGAATCGTAAATTCCAAGTCAAAATCAATGGAACACTCTCCTCTGCTAAGCCGCTTTCCATCGGCCTGTCTTAACCTCTGAAGTGCGCATGGGGGTAATTGGAAACGTCCCCCTGTGCTGACGTATTTGAGGTGTTTCCGTCACTAAAATATTCATTGTGCCATTAATAGCATTAATATTTATCCATATGCGCCTATTATGGGTTGATTATAAAGGTATTAACCTGAAACAACAATAAAACGAGTGAAAACAGCGTTTGGATGGTCAAAATCGGAGATATAGCCCGCGAGTTGTATAATGTATGGGTGAGGCAATCTGCTTTCCCGCCAATTTCCCCCAAGGCCACTGAGACGCAGTCGATCAATACTCTCTCTCTCTCTCTTGCACTCGCTTGCTATCAGTGATGACCACACCCTCCAATCGGATTTCTAATGTTAGCACGAAAATATACCTCAGAATAAGGGAATAACAGGGAAAATAGGTGATAACTGAAGGAGAGGAGGAAAGTGGGGAAGGAGGGGAGGTAGAGGACTGAGATTTTGCATGGCCCAGGGGCCAAAAAAAAAAAAAAAAAAAAAAAAAAAAATATAAAAAAATTTTTTTTTTTCGATGTCAAAAGTTGATTTTTATTTTCTCTGACTCTTAAGAGTCTTCCCGCAGTGCGCCGGGGGAACTCTTAAGAGTCTCCCCGCAGCTCCCGGGTTAAGGGTGTTCACTCAGCAGCACCTTATTCATCATAGCACGTAATGGTGTCACGACTTGCCTCCCATCTGGAGTGTCCCATAGTCTGTAAGTTGACGACTTTACAATCTATTACACCTCCGCTAGTCTTGCCCACATACGTCGTCTGGGAATTGCGCTAGACAATATTCATCGCTGGGCTGCTTCTACCAGATCAGGCGAATCAAGTCATCCTGACGCACCTCCGTATAGGGCACACACGTTACACGCATGGCCATTTAATGACAACGCCTCCGCCTCCGCCCCCATTTTGCGTTCAATGTCAAACACCAGTCACCGTCCGTCATATCCTTTGTGAGTGCCCTCGGTATAATTCTGAGCGCCGGCTTTACTTACGCACCGCGTCCTTGGTCCTTCACCATCTTTTGACTTTTCGCCCATACAACATTTCTTGATTGCAATACACCTACTGTATTTGACGAACTTTAATTATCTGTATTATCACGCATTTCTGATGCTACATTTGACATTTCACCTATCGTGCCTGTACTTTAGTTACAAGTATCTATTTTGACTCCTGATGTGACAATCTCACTATTGTCATTAGTAATATCTGTTCCACAGATTAACTGGCCTTATGAGGGTTGCAGCCCAGTAGGCTGTTGAAAACTAGCTCATTCTCTCTCTCTCTCTCTCTTTTTAAACCTGATACTGTCTCATATATGGGCGGCTTAGGGAAATCAAAGCCGAAAGTAATCAGAGAATGATCAGAAATAGAAGAGTCCAGAATAATAATAATAATAATAATATTTATTCAGTTAGCAATTTACAGAGTTGGTACCACATAGTTTGTTATAAATATGACATGTACCAGCCTTGCATAATTCCAACTAAGGATAGCCCAATAAGGCCGTTAGGCGTATTTCCATTGGGGTCCTTGTGGGATTAGGTTAGCTGGGGAAAATGGGGAGGATAAAGAAATAGATACTTTAGAGAAAGTATTTCTAGAACCTCCGCTTCAACATCCAGAACACCACTACAACCAGTGGGAGATAGAACCAAGTCAAGGGTGTGTCCTGAGATATGAGTTGGGTTGGACACGTGATTTACAAAATTATTCTGGTCAGTCAATTCAAGGAACTCAGAGGAAAATGGTTTCAGATGAGGGTTATCAATCTAGTAATTAAAGTCTCCACATATCACAAGTCTTCCGATTTTGGCAGAAAACTCTATCTGTTCCCCGATAAATAACTGCTATTCTTAGGATTTGATGACAAACTTATTTCCAATTCCAACACTTCATAAAAAAAGAGGGGCTGGGTTATTACTTATCTGAAAGATATTCATTAGCGACGTAGAGTATAAAAACGCTACTCCACCACTCGGATGATCACTACAAGACCTAGGAACACTTATTATTGAATGAGTTTTAGGAAATGCAGCTTGAATAATATTTAGATCCGACTCAAATCAGGTCTCAGTGAGGCAAAATATATCAAGACTGAGCTCATCCAAGACCTCACCAATATAATCCATCTTGTTACGCATGGAACGAACATTTAGCATGCCCAGTTTCAAACGGTTCCTTAGGGTGTTTTTCAGTTTTTTGAACTAACAAAATTGGTGTTTTCGATAACTATTTCTTTGGGCTATCATAAGAGGACAATTTTTACTTGAAGCAAAATGAGTTGGTGGCTCTGTGAATGATGAGGAGTTTACACAATTTATGTATTTAGGGGATGCTATATTTGTGCAGCCTTTTGAACTGTGAGTACCAGCCCAGAAACTACATTTAGGGTCTTCACCTTTCAGAGTAGGCTACACCTGTCGGTAGTATGCCCAAAGCCCTGACATTGCGTCACCCAGAAGCGGTCGTATGCATGACATTTTGTGAGTCGAACATACACAGAGTTGCCCTTGTCGACCATTGAAGAGCGTATTTCAGGAGACATTTTTACTACTGCTGTTTTTGTGTGTGCATCGTTTTTCTGCTTAGTGAACAATAAATTTAGAGTTAGGCCTTCGTCGACCAGAGACTTTATGCTTGGATTCTTGTTTAGGATACTGGGGATGATCTTTTCGTCATCAGTGTCAGTAGAGATACCAACCAGGGTCATTTTTGGTAGCATCTTCTTGGGTTCTGACACACTGAAGATGCTGTCAGTCCCGAGACACTGGTTGATGGCCTTCCCTGCATCCTCTTTGGCTTTCTTTGATGGAAGTCGTACTACTAAAGCACCTGATCTAGTTATAGTACAGTAAAACCTCGCCCATCCAGACTAATTGGGGGAGAACCCTGTCTGGATCTGCCAAAAGTCCGGATCTGCCGAAAGTCCGGACATATATTCAGCCATCCAGACAAATCCGGATGGCTGAAACGTGAGTCCGGATATCTAACTTAAACAACCAGACTTAGGTTTCAGCCGTCCAGACAAATCCGGATGGCTGACATACAAGTCTGGATATCTAACGCTGGATGTAAATAATATGTGTGGAAACTTGTATTCGTCTCGTTCGTTTCCGGATTGACTTATATTTTTCCCAAGCCATCCAGACAGGTTGTGTTGTTGTTGTGATGTGAAGAGGTTTGTGATTCTGCTCCACATTTAATCCCATATTTTAGGGGATAAAAAAAAAAAAAAAAAATCAATTAGAATTTTATCACTAAAGGTGCATAAACACTCAGAGAACCCATAAACACAGTAAACTTTGGTGAAAACAATGAAATTTTAGTGAAAATAAGGAAAATAATAGACAAGGTCCCCAATATTCCAAAATGGCCGCCAATGTAAACAAAGACCATGTGTGTGGTGCTTGCTTCTCTAGTGAAGAAATGCTATATTCTATCCGGTGTGATGAGTGCAAAGCTTGGTTCTATTACAACTGTACACAGCTCCCAAAGTACATTATACAGTCTTTTGCCAAAACATACAGAAAATATGACTGTGAACAATGCTGTAAAACCAAGTATCAGGACAGTAAGTGGATTGAAGAAGCAGAAAATAGCATGAAGAAACAGAAAGCCCTCTTACAGGACAGCAGTGAAAGTAGTGCAGACTCTCAAATGATCGGAAATAATGATCACGTAAATATAGGTGAGAATAATAAGCAGTGAAGAGCATGTATGAGGGTGCAAAGGCGGCAGTACGTGTGGAGAGTGAGCAGAGCGAGTTCTTTGACCTGAATGTTGGTTTGAAACAGGGGTGTGTGATGTCCCCGTGGTTGTTTACTGTATATATGGATGGAGTTATGAAAGAAATACTATCAAGAGCAGTGGATGTTGGTGTATCGCTGAAAAGGGAGGGAATTGAGTGGAAGCTACCTATACTGCTGTTTGCGGATGATACAGTTCTGATTAGTGATAATGAATGGGAGTTGCAGGGTCTGGTAAATGAGTTTGGAACAGTGTGCGAAAAACGGAATTTGAAGGTAAATACGGGGAAGAGCAAGGTTATGGTCTTCGAAAGGGGTGAAGTCACAGAGTGTGAGGTGAAGCTGAACGGTCAGGCTATGGAGATCGTCAACTCTTTTAAGTATCTGGGCAGTGTGTTGAGTAAAGATGGGACTATGGATGAAGAGGTGCGGGAGAGGGTACAACAGGGGAAGAGGGTTGTAGGAACGCTAAAAGCAGTAACAAGAAATAGGGTGGTCAGTATGGAAGTGAAGAAGTCCTTGCATGACAGTGTGGTAATCCCGACACTGACTTACGGAAGCGAAGCATGGACGTTGGTTGAGAGACTCAGACCAAGAGTGAGAGCAGTGGAAATGAATTACTTAAGGAGTGCGTGCGGAGTTACATGGAGGGATAGACAGACTAATGAGGAAGTAAGAAGGAGGTGTGGTGTGGAGGTAGATGTGCTGGAAAGTGTGAAAAGGAACAACTTGAGATGGTTCGGCCATATGGAACGTATGGAAAGCGAGAGAATGACTAAGAGGGTGTATGAGAGCGAGGTGGAGGGACAGAGGGGGAGAGGTAGACCGAATATGAGGTGGAAGGATGGAGTGAGGAAGTACATGAACGAAGGTGGTGCTGGTTGGGGGGAGGGGCGTCGACTGACTGGGGACAGAGGTGCATGGGGGCGGTTCGTTCGTGGCCACCCCTTCGGGGATCACGGCGTCAGGCAATAGATAGATAGATAGATAGAATAATAAGCCTAGACCCCATGTGAACAATGCCGAAGACCTAAACCACAGTGTAGTTATAGACATTGATAGGCCTAATAGTGACCGTGAAAGAGACATAGACCTAGCAATAGGAGATACCCCCGAGGACTTAGACCTAAGCCTAGTCAATCGAATGATGGGCACTGAAACGGAAAATTCTCCAAGTGTTACAAGCATACAACCCAGAGCACAAGATGAATCGGCAACCAATAGCACCAGGCAGAAGAATCACATGAAGAAAATCTGTCGATACTATAAAACGAACAGCTGCAGATACAACATTAGTGGGAGAGGATGTAAGTACGCTCACTCCAGACCATGCCCTAAACTGCTTAAACATGGGCTTGACAAAGAGAAAGGCTGTACGCTAGGTAGAAAATGTGCACACTACCACCCCAAGCTATGTTACAGCTTGATGAAGGACGGTAATTGCAACCCAAAAAAGTGTACCTACACTCATCTGCAGGGAACAAAGAAAATAACTGCAGTCAGGACCAATATGGACAAAACCAGAGAAGCTGATCACGGTCAAAGAATGGAACCCAAGCCACTCGCAGACAAAAGCCAGGTACCGGTAACCACTTCAAATTTTTTAGAAGGAACCCAACATCAAATCAATTTTCTACAGGTCCCAAATGAGCCAGATCCTCCAGCAACTGGCTCAGCAACAACAAAGGGTAGCCCAAACACAGCATCCAACGGCATCAGTGCAGCTACAGGTACACGTAATGCCCCAAGCGCACCAACAAACTGGAAGCAATGATGCCACAAACCCACCAAGCCCAGTGGCACCTTCATCACCAATGGGTAGCACAAGTACCAGCAAGACCAGTGAACTGCTAGAAAACTTTCTAATGTGTAACATACAGGGATTGTATCCCATGAAAAAACAAAGTAAAGTACCGTACCGTACATTGCAGAACTGGAAAAAGAAAAATACTATTTGTTTATGGGATTCACAGAAACACACTTAAATAAGGAAATCCTAGATGAGGAAGTGAAAATTGAAAACTACACCCTGTTCCGCACAGACAGAAAAGACAGAACACATGGTGGTGTTGCACTACTGTATATGTACGAGATGACGTATCGTCAAGTGTAAAATCAGTGTTCTCCTATTCAGATGGTACCAACGAGTTACTAAAAATTGAAATAAATGCAGAACTCATTATCGCACTAGTTTACCGACCACCAAAATCAGAAACAAATTTCTTAAACATGCTGGCCAAACTTTCCGAAAACTTAGGTACTGGTACTGAACAATCCAAAGAACTACTTCTGCTGGGTGACTTCAATTTCCCAGTAATCGAGTGGCCTTCTAGAAAAATAAGTGGTGGAACAGTTTGCGAGAAAACCAAGCAAAAGAGCTTTTGGAAATACCGGAGAATCAGTTCCTGGAGCAAATCATAGAAAAATCCACAAGGAAAAATAACATACTATAGGCCTAGATCTAGGGATGGGGAACACACCAGGAAATATTAGCATCACAATGCCAGATGCCCATAGCCCCCCCACCGCAACACTAGCAGACACGGCAGAGCCCCCTCAAAATGCAGCAAGACAGGTGAGGTCGGGGACCCCAACGAGCACACACCCCACATGCAACGGATGCGGCCAAAATGCTCCTACATACAGTAGAACAGGGGAGGTTAGTGCTGTAAATACAAATTCATGGAGACCTAGGCCCAGAGCTGATTACAGGGGCACCGATATTAGGAGGAAAAGAATAGAAGTATGCAATTTCTACCTAAGAAATGAATGCCGATACGGAGTAGTGGGCAGGGGATGCAAACAAGACCACCCAAAAATATGTGCAAAATTCATGAAGCACGGGCGGGATGAAAGAATAGGTTGCAAGCGTGGATGGAAATGCATCGACTACCACCCATATGTATGCAGAATCTCACTCAACAAAAGGGCATGTACTATGAGAGACTGCAATCTTCCACACATCAAGGGAACCAAAATACTGACGCCAAGAAACAACGTCAACAGACCAAGGGAACACGCTACAGGACACATTCAAAGGGAATTTGCTTACACACCAACATATGAGGAAAAAATAGAAAGTCAACGCAATGCCCTCAGAAGCTGGCCAACCATCCAGCAAACTCACAAGGCCAGACCAGCAGCGGTACACACGGCTATGCCCGACCAAGGTGCTTTTTTAGAGGTAGTAATGGGACGTCTTCTGGAAGTGGAAAAACGGTCTCAAGTGATTATGGAGAGATTCCTAGCCCAAACCGAGGGGCCAGACATGAACCACAGAGGAAGGTGCAACTACCACTAACTAGTTTTGTTGTGGGCAACATCAGAGGACTTTACCCACGAAATAATCAATGTAAAGTCCCTATGTTGGGAGAAATTGCAGAGGAAGACAACTCAATTTTTCTAGCCCTCACAGAAACACACCTGAACGAAAACATTTTGGATGCAGAGATCAATATCCATAATTTCACTCTATTCAGAGCCGACAGAGAGGACAGAAGCCACGGAGGAGTAGCACTCTACCTAAGGGAGGATATGGCTGCAAATACCGAAACTTTAGTTGCATTCTCAAACGGCACAACAGAGCTACTAGCAGTACACATAAGACAAACCGACATGCTCATCATAATTTTGTATCGACCTCCAAACACCACAGGGGAAATTTTCAAGGAGGTCACAGAGAAAATACAATCACTCCTACAAAATCTTCCAACTCCCGCTACAGATGTCATCATCACAGGAGACTTCAACCTGCCCATCATCAATTGGGCAACCATGAAAATAGATGGAGGAACCAGGGAGGAAAAACAGCAAGCCAAGGAGCTAATGACTATCATGGACACTGCATACATGAAGCAATACATCGAGGAACCTACAAGAAGCAACAACACACTGGACTTACTATTTGGCAACAACTTCGACCTGGTACACTCGTACGAAACTGTAAAAACTATAATGTCCGACCACAGCCTCATCAAAGTTAGAACCCCCACACCAACCGCCACACCACCAAGAAGATGTCAACAGGAATCAAGCCAAATACCCTGCACCTCTCTGAAAGATCTCAACTTCTACAGCAAAGATATAGACTGGGACAGACTGAGAGCAGAACTGGCAGGAACTGATTGGAGGGCACTATTCGAAGATAAAAACGTTGACGAAACTCTCAGTATCCTCCAGCAACAATGCCTGGAGACCTGTAAAAACACCATACCACCCAAATCAAGCAGGAAGCAGATCAAGCAGATTCCCAGAGATAGAAAAATACTAATGAAGAAAAGGACGTACTTGAGAGCCAAGCAAAGGAAGACCAGCTATGCGCACAATATCACCAAACTACAAGAAGAGCTTGATGAAGTGGAACGTAAACTCATCCAGTCACACCAAGAGCAAAGAACACGCGAAGAACTACAAGCAGTTGCAAACATACGAGTAAATAGCAAATTCTTCTATGCATATGCAAAAAGGAGACTCAGGAACACCACAACAATAGGACCACTTGCAAAACCTACGGGCGAACTTGAGAGTGACCCAACCGAAATGGCCAAGATACTCAAACAGCAGTATGAAAGTGTCTTCAGCCCGCCAAATGAAGACAAGAAAATCGAGAATGCAACGACTTTCTTTGGCAACGCTCCAGAGACACCACATCAACTCTCCTCGGTAACAGTATCAACAGAGGACATAATAGCAGCCATCGACAAGATTGGACCAAACTCTGCAGCAGGACCAGACGGCTTTCATGCCCAACTGCTAAAAAACTGCAAACATCAGCTAGCCCTGCCTCTAAAACTGCTGTGGAGCAAGTCCCTCCAAACTGGATATGTACCACAATCCCTAAAAGAAGGCAATGTCACACCAATACACAAAGGGGGTAGTAAAGGCATAGCCAAAAATTACAGACCAGTGGTGCTGACGTCACACCTTATTAAAATCATAGAAAGAACAATAAGAGCTAAGATGGTCAGCTTCCTGGAAGATAATGAGGCGTTCAACGAGGGGCAACATGGCTTTAGAAAAGGCCGCTCCTGCCTCTCACAACTACTATCACACTACGACAAAATCCTACAGGATATTCAAGACGGAGAAAATGTAGACGTCATATATCTAGATTTCGCCAAAGCTTTTGACAAGGTGGACCATGGGATCCTTCTACATAAACTCAAATCACTGGGAATAGGGGGAGACCTTGGAAGATGGCTCCATAGCTTCATCACCAACAGAAAACAAAGAGTCACGGTTCAAGGAAGCCTATCAGAAGCAGGTGGGGTCATCAGCGGAGTACCACAAGGATCAGTACTGGGACCTCTCCTATTCCTCATCATGATAGGAGACATCGACAGGGACCTGGAACACTCAACAGCCACATCGTTTGCAGACGACACCAGACTCATGAAGAAAATCACCTCACAACATGATGCTCAGCTACTACAACAAGACTTGGACAAAATCCTGAAGTGGGCAGAAGAAAACAACATGGCCCTAAACGGAGACAAGTTCGAGCTTCTAAGGTACGGGAACAAGAGAGCACTACAAAACGACACCAACTACAAAAGCGGACAGCAAGAAATTACCGCCAAGGACACAGTGAAGGACTTGGGAGTAAATATGAGCAGTGACGCCACTTTTTCCCAGCATATTACCAAAGCCACAACAACAGCAAAACAAATAGCAGGCTGGATCCTGAGAACCTTCCACACAAGAAATGAGAGGTGTATGCTAACATTGTGGAAGTCACTGGTCCTACCACGACTGGAGTACTGCTCCCAGCTCTGGTCTCCCCAAAAAGTAGGAGAAATAACAGAAATTGAAGCCACCCAGAGGACATTCACCAGTAAAATCCATGGGTTTCAACACTTTAACTACTGGGAGAGACTTAAGGAGCTGCAGCTGTACTCACTTCAAAGACGTAGGGAGAGATACATCATCATCTACGTCTGGAAGATTTTGGAAAAAAAGGTACCAAACCCAAACATCCAAGAGACTCAGCACCAAAGGCGAGGGAGGCTGTGCTATGTGAGGACTACGCCGGGATCAACACAAAAAATCAAATCCCTGATCCATCACAGCTTTACATACAATGGAACCAGACTGTTCAACTGTATACCAGCCCCTCTCAGGAACATAACCGGGGTGTCTCCAGACACCTTCAAGAAACACTTGGACATGTGGCTGGCCAAAATACCGGACCGGCCACCAACACCAGGATACCCCAGCACCAACTCCAACCGACTTCTGGAATGGAGAGTGGAAGAAAGGGAGCTGCCTGGTCGCAGTGGAGCCCCAGCTCAACTGTGTCACTAACGGACGGAATACAACTAAGTGAAACTAAGTGAAGTAAGTGATACTGGATCTTGTTTTTCTGAATAACAAGGACATGCTGCATAGCTAACCAGGTGATAAAAACTATAATTTCAGACCATGATATTGTGGAAGTGAATTTAAATAAACACAAAAAGAGCGCCCAATCAGATTTTTTTTTTAAATACACAGAGAAGGGTCTTAGACAAATTAACTTCTTCAGTAAAGTGGCTAACTGGGAGGCTCTAAATGCAGAACTAACAAAAGTAAATTGGGATTTACTTAGTGAAAGTGGGTCAATAGAGGAAATGCTAGAGTTATTTATGGGGATTTGTGAAGAAACATATCCCACTGAAAAAGGAATATGTGCGGAAAAACAAAATTCCCCGAGACCGCAAAATTATGATGAGGAAAAGAAACAAACTAACAAAGAAACTTGCCTCAAAATTAAATACCAGTGATGGTGTACTGCAGAACACAGAGAAGGAAATTGAAAAATTAGAAAATAAACTAAAACTCTCATACCAAAAAGAGGGGGAATATGAAGTATCTATGGCAGTGTCTGCAATTAAGCAAAACCCTAAATATTTCTACAAATATGCCAAGAAAAACTCAAAACCCGGACAAAGGTCGGACCTTTGGAGGACAAGAGTGGTAGTGTAATCGAGAATCCAGTGAACATTGCAAAATTACTCGAAAAACAATATGACAGTGTGTATAGTGTTCCGGTAGCAGAAAAGAAAATAGTATCCCCTGTACAATTCTTCATTAATGCAGAAAATGAGGTTGCCTTAAACGACTTCACTTTCTCAAAGGAGGATATCACAGAGGCCATAGACAATATTTCACTAAATTCATCAAGGGGACCGGGCAACATTCCTGCAATTCTTTTGAAGAAATGCAAGGACTCCCTGGCAACACCTATCTACTGTATATGATATGGAGAAGATCCCTTGACTCTTGAGCTATCCCAGCACAGCTAAAGGAAGGAATGGTCACCCCAATATTCAAAGGCGGATCACGAGGGTTACCATCAAACTACAGACCTGTTGTTCTTACTTCGCATATTATCAAGATATTTGAGAGAGTCATTATCAGGAAGCGTATTGTCGAGCACATGGACATCACAGAGCAATTCAACTCCCTTCAACATGGTTTTCGGAGAGGGAGGTCCTGTCTGCCACAACTGCTCGACCACTATGCAAATATCTTGGATGATGTAAAGAATGGCAGAAATGTGGATGTGGTGTACCTCGATTTTGCCAAGGCCTTTGATAAAGCCGATCATGGGGTGCTCCTACATAAACTGAAAAAGATGGGCATTTGTGGGAAACTTGGAATTTGGATACACCAGTTCCTAACAGGGCGGAGACAGACCGTAGTAGTTGATGGCGCTCGCTCTGAAGGCTCAGAAGTTATCAGCGGAGTCCCACAGGGATCAGTGCTCGGCCCACTCCTATTCCTCATAATGATAGGAGATATAAATCAACAAGTGGAATTCTCCCGAGTAACATCCTTTGCTGACGACACCAGAATAAGCTATTCCATAAACACCAAGGATGATGCAGAAAACCTACAGAAGGACCTGAAGAAAATTTATAGTTGGGCAAAAGAAAACATGAAATTCAACAGCAGAAAATGTTAACTCTTAAGATATGGCACAAATGAGCACCTTAAAGAATATGAATATAAAGTGGGCGACGACCAGAATGAAGACAAAGAATCGCTCAGAGACCTGGGAGTAAGGATGAACAACGACTGCACCTTCAGTGAGCACATCCATCAAGCAGCCAGGTCAGCTCCACAGATGACTGGGTGGATTCTTCGAACATTTCTGACCAGAAACCCAGAACACCTTCTACCCCTTTGGAAATAACTTGTAGTCTCTAAAATGGAGTACGCATATCAGCTGTGGTCTCCCTATAAAGTTAAAGAGATACAGGAGTTAGAACAAGTACAAAGGGTGTTCACTAGAAAAATATCCAGAGACTCCTTGAACTACTGGGAAAGACGGAAACACCTAAAGTTGTACTCCCTACAAAGACGACGGTAGCGCTACATTGTGATCTACACCTGGAAGATCCTTGAGGGCACAGTACCAAACCCATCGCCAAGAGAAGGGGAAGGCATCAAGAGCCAAAGTCACCCCAGGTTTGGCAGAACCTGCACAAGAAGGTCGTTAAACTGTGTCTCTCAAAGGCTCAAGACCATCCAGGCAGAAAGCTTCAGTAACACTGGACCCAGGCTCTTCAACTGTCTCCCTAGACCAGTTAGAGACATGACTAGGTGCAGTACAGAAGCGTTCAAGCGGAGGCTAGATGGAATCCTGGAGCACATACCAGATGAGCCTCCTATACCACACGGCCCGACCAACAGAGGAGCTGGGTCAAACTCGATCATTGACCAAATCCAGTACCTCAAGATCGAGAGGATGTGTGGAAGCGGCGGATCCCCAGATCGACCGTGGTGATTTCACCTAAACATCTACAAAGTAACTAAGTAACAAAGTAAGACAAATCTGGTTGGCTGAAACATGAGTCTGGATCAAAATGCCTGTCTGGATCTCTTGGGTTTCCGGATCTGAGAGCACCGGATGGGAGGGGTTCTACTTTACATTTGTTAATTGGGATTGCAGCCAAAGCATTCTCAATAGCCTTGGTATCAGGTGGGTTTGCGGGCTCAGAGGTACCAGCTTTGGGCTTAACTATTAGGACTTGATGGTCCCAGACAGTTTTTTTTCTTCCCACCATCCACCACCTCTGTGGTGCACTTGGTAGGCTCCTTTTTAGTGTCTTATAACGTTTGCTGGACAATTTTGGCGAACAAGGGAATGTCTGGTGTGGCAGCCTTAGTTTCAAGGTTGGTAATTCGGTCCCCCATTTTTTCAATCTGACTTGCCACAGCAGCAAGGGCGCCAGAGACTTCACTTACTATGGCGTCCTTTAGGTCCGCTGTGGCTAGCGAGCTGACTAATGCGTTCTTGGCATCTGGGGGCCAGTTATGACACAACCACCTCCATCCGAATGAAGATTTTTTGGGAAATATTTGTAGTCTTTACAGAGACTATCAGTAAGTCCAGAGCTTAGGGGGTGGTACCAAAAACTACATCTGGCACACTTAAACCCTTACTGGTGACCCGGTCGTCGCACTTAGGACATATGCTCATGGTGGCAATGGGGTGAGATATATTTTGGTTAAAATAATAAACTTTTATTTAAAAATGTGAAAACTACCTGGGACAGGCCCCAGGTAGCGCCGCCCCCGTCTGTGTCACCCAGAATGAAAAAGTAAGATATGGAAAAAGGAAACAATGGGTGTCTGTGAGGATATCACGGGCAGGTGGGGTGCGACTTGGCTACCCTTTGGGGGTAGCCCCACCGAGGTGTGCGGAAGGAGATGGTAAACGTGTCAAAAACTTTAACCAATTTCTTTGTTTCGAGCTTTGGTGCAGAGCCTTATCCTCATTGGTTACGATAATACCACTGTGCAAAGCTGGCTAGCAGCTTTCCTCTCCACCACCTCCTGCCGTTCCCCCACGTGTCACCCCTCCACCCCCTTGCTCCTCTTTCCCTCCTCCTCATTTATTGGTTATTTTCCCTCGAATTTCACTCCTACAACCCAACTCTCACCTGAATTATATCTGTCACCCTTCCCCACTCTCTCCCTCCTTACTCATATATGCACGGAAGACAGCTAAGACAGCTGGTCTGCTTCAAGCAAGCAGAGAGAGTGGACTTATGTCGTGCTCCCTGTCACCACTCCCGTTACACATACAGTATACTGTACTTTTTTTCCATTCGATATTTGCTGTTTATACCTATTTTCTAGTTCTTCAATGTTCACATTTTCAGTATACAAGTAAAATATGTGCATATGTAGCATTAATATTGCTTTATATGGTAAATATTTATTATATATCCGTGAAAGTACAGTAATAGAGCTTTCTAATGACACCTGCATCATCTCTGTACGACGTCTGGTTGTCTTATAACGATCTTGCATAGGTCGGCCAAAATTGCTAACAATGAGCGTTTTTGAGCCGTTTTTGCTATGTGCAAGTCTGCGATGGTGTGAAAGAAGATGGTCTCGCACGTCAGTGCATGCTCAGACTTAGTGGGCAGCGGATAAAGCCCTCCCGCGCTGCCTGCAACAGCTTGCCTTGCTCCCAGGCTAAATAATAAGTAGACTTCTGTGTCTGTTAGGTGACACATGCCGCAGTATTTGCGCTAAAGGTTTCATATTGGCGCCATTTACGAGATTTTTTTTTGTTCTAGCGCTTCCCGGGTTAATAAAATCAACTGAGTGCCAAAATACTGATGAAGAAAGTCATCGTCTTATGCCGAAAAGGTTGTTATTAACGACACCTTGCTTCCTCTTGAGAAGAACAGCGCACATTTCTTTGTGCTGTCCATGCGCATATTACAGTATGTTCTCTTAATTATAATGTAAAACTTGCAAAATAAACAAACCAAAACTTGGAAGAACACAGTAAGAAGACAAAAAACTTATCAAAATTGCTATGTGGAAACAACGCTTAAGCAAAATAATTATTTATAAATAAAAGAACACAATCCACCACATAGGGTGTACATTACCAGGAGCAAGTTAATCTGTTTCCCAAGCAAACTAATCGCACATATAACAATACACAATCGTCACGTTCAAGGAATTAGTCAATTTGGGAGGGAACTGCAACGTTCCTTCCGGAAGGCACGGACGTACCGGACGAACCACCAACACCAGGATACCCCAGCTCCTACCACAACACCCTCCCAGTCGTCGCACAAGGGGTAGGAGCAAAGGAGCGTCCTGGCCCCAGCGGAGGCCCACCTCAACTGCGCCAGTAGCAGGCGACATTCTTCAAAGTAAGTAATCAATGCAAGCATTTAACCCTACAAGCCCGGATGGCCTACTTATCTCCATATCCAGCTTTCTCTGTGCTGTGGCGGGACTTTATTGTACTACAGTACACTCCAACTACTGAAAGGCAACCCCGTCTGAGCCGTTAAAATGCATGTAATGGAAAAATGACGTTAAACTATTGTAGTGTACAGTTGGTCCTCCGGTAACGCGAGTTTTAGAAACGCGGATTTGGTGGCACGCGGTACACCCCAAATATCCAAAATGTTACTAACGCGGTCAATACTTAAACTGGCGCGGGGTCCAGCTGGGCTCCGAACCTTTACTCCCGACTTTCGTAGCTCATATCTTTTCAAATATATGGCCTAACCAAGTTTTTTATGCATACCGGAGGTAGATATGATCGTTCCCGTGCATTGGGTGAATACTAGCACACTCCACATTGTGTAGTTAATGTGTGAGGTGAGAATAATTACCGAAACACACTTATGTTATTGTTTGGCTGTCGAGTGAGTGTGTGTTGTCATTGTGTGGACGACATGGCTATGCTATCTCGGTCGCCGAATCTTTACTTACGACTTTCGTAATTTACCGATGCTAATATCTCTGCAAATAAATGGCTTAACCAAGTGTTTATGCCTACCAGAGGTAGATATGATCGTTGTTGTGAGTTGGGTGAAGACTAGAACACCCTACATTGTGTAGTTATTGTGTGAGGTGAGAAATAATAAGACGGCGAGTTAGGCGGGAATTCCGAAGCTACGATTTTCATAATTAACCAATGCTCATATCTCTGCAAATAAATGGCCTAACCAAGTGTTTATGCATACCAGTGGTAGATATGATCGTTGTTGTGCGTTGGGTGAAGACTAGAACACCCTACAATGTGTAGTTATTGTGTGAGGTGAGAAATATGATGGAGGGATTTCAGAGCTTCGGTCGAAAAATGTCGGCTACTGCTGTGACTCTCATTAGCCTAGCTGCCTAGCCTAAACGAAATATTTATTCAGAGGTAAGAGTTGTTGCAATGGGCAAATCAACTCATTGCACATGTCAAATAACCTTTATAATTGATTTAATTATTATAACATAGGCTTCTATGGAGAAAAAGTGGACTTTGTGGAAATCCCCAGAACACCAAGGTACCTTTAACATGTAAACATATGGGTTCGGTAACGCAGATTTTGCTAACACGGGCGGTAACCAGAACACATTGGCCGCGTTAATGGAGGACCAACTGTATTTATTAGTGGCCCCACCATCATTGACGATATGTCTATTAGTATAATACCCTCCATTCAAGCACCCGCGGTCAGCCAGTTTGAATCTACCGCCGCGGGGAGAACGGAGTACGCTTCATAAGAGTAACGCTTATTCTCTTATGGAATCGTCTTATGATCGGGTACTCACTACGAACAAACCTTCGTAAAATATATAAAAGAAAAATATACTTAATAATTGTTATACTACAGCTTTCCATCTCGTTGATTTCTTGTGCGGACTTCCTCGACATTTGCTCTCTGAGCCGCCATACTTTCTTCCTCTTCCCGCGGTCGTACCGAGAGGTTGGGTGCTAGAGTGCTCCGCTTCAGTTGTCGTTCTCTCCCTTCTAGTGAGTCCTTACTCATTTATATATATCC
This sequence comes from Paralithodes platypus, assembly GCA_032716605.1. Taxonomy (NCBI): domain Eukaryota; kingdom Metazoa; phylum Arthropoda; class Malacostraca; order Decapoda; family Lithodidae; genus Paralithodes; species Paralithodes platypus. The sequence goes on from CM064559.1 coordinate 3,269,641, forward strand.
GAGTTGTATTGAACAGTGTTTTAGATTAGCTAGCACAGGCTACCCCATTGGTATGCCCGGAGGAAGTGTTAAAATAGGGTACTATTGTACAGGCGCCTTCGAGTCCCTTAGGATCTGCGCATCATGTGTTTTATTTGTTGTTGATCTGCGCCTTAGCTCTTGCTTAACTATTAGTTAGGATGCTACTATCTACGCAGGAGTATGCTTCAGGCCGTCTCTATGAGGCAGTTGCATTATTGTTTTTAGCAGACGCTCTAGTTTAAGGATTGCCACACGTGGTGTGGAATCTTCTGGAGTCCGTGTCTGCATGTGGGGCCCTCTCGTGGGCCTCTCCACCATGTGCTGCTGCTGCTGGGACTTCAGGAGGTTGGGTAGCTGCCGTATGCTAGTTTTCTACGAGCCTCGTGGCCAGCCTCAGTAGGGGTCTCCGGGTAAGGCTAGGGGTTATTATTTTATGAACAAAATTACTCTATATGTCTTTCCCTGAGTTTTGCATGTGTGATTTTACATGTTTACAGGGAATCAGGAGACACCCTGATGGTGTGTGGGTTTTTGGGGGTGTCTGACTTTCCTAGATAAGTCAGCACCTCTGAAAATTTTGGTTCATTTTTCCGGCAGCTTTCAAAGCCTGCTGCCTGTTTTTTCGTCCAGCGGACGAGTAAGGAACTTACCAAATGTCCCGGCGTGGTGTGCTAAACCACGAACCTCCTGGCGGAAATGTAATTCCTAGGGGAGCCTAACTCGGCCCGCCGAGTGAACTCGCCCTGCCGAGTGAACTCGCCCTGACTGATAGCCTCACGCGGCAACTTAGTACGCTCGGCGCACAGTTCAGTGAGCCACTGACTAAATAGTCAAGTGATAACAAGAAAGCGTAGACACTTACTATCTTATCTAGTCCTAATAGTCATTGATAGTAAAACGCTTAAGGTTAAGTGGGCCAGTGACACAGTCACAGGTAAGCAGTTCCAAATTGGAAAAACCTTTGGTTTTTCTTAGTCAAGTCCAGCGGAAGGTTAGAGTAGCAGTGGCTATAGCTAATTTTCCGGCGGATTTGAGGTATGATGTGTTAACACCTCTCAGGTTATCCTTATGAGCATTGATTCCTGGAAATTTATATTTCCAGATCACAACACTTCAGTAGCGGTACCGGCGGCAGGAGAGGAGCCGATTACGGCCGGGGGGGGGGGGGGGGGGTCCTATAGCTCCATCATGCCTCGGTTTGACTTATGCGCTACTCCTACCTGCTCTCTCTTATCAGTTTTCGCACATAAATTATGCATCAAATGCGTTAAGTGCCTCGATCGTTCACGGGGCTTGTGGGTATCTAAGAGATGCGCCGTGTGCTCAGAGTTAAGAACAGCGCTGTTCGACAAGAGAGACCTTTCATGCCTAGCGGCCCTAAAAGAGATAAAAAAAACTTGTTTAACCCTCCAGCCCCGGCTATTTATTCCATATATATTCCAAAAACCCAGGGGTTTTGGCCAAAAAACGTCTACGCCTAGGCTACCGTATCTTTGTTATTTTGACTGCTTCCGCATTCCCGTGCATCCCGAAGCGTAGATGTGTTTCGTACCTGTAGAATGGCGTTAAGTACAGCTCTCAAAGTCAACTGGTTCAGTTGTGATGACGATTTCATTGGAGATATCTTTGTGGCAAAAACAGCCACTTTACACTACTTTTAGCTACTTAACAATAACATACAGGCACACACGAACAAGCGACGCTCTCCTTCTTGTGGTCGGAGATGTGCGACGTCGGTCCAGCCAGTTTTTGTTTACATGCGTCTGACGGACGCCTCGCACACCAAGCTTACAGGCTTTCAAGCTGCCAGAGCCTCAGAGCCCTACCGGGTAGTGCAGGGTGTATTATTTATGGAGGCCTCAGAGCCCAACCGGGTCTGGAGGGTTAATGGTTACGCAAAAGACGTGGCCCATAAGGCATTACACTGTGACGATTGTCGAGACTCGTAAGTAACTCGACAGTTTAGGTTAAGTTAACATACTGGAAGTTCAAATTAGGCACCAGTATTAGGCTAAGTTATATATCTATATAAAAGATATATACTATTTAGTATTAAGTCTTTATGGGTTTATTATCCATTATTATATCGGGTTGTCATTATAATAAATCCGGTATATCTTGTAGTTAGTTAAATGACGCATTGGTAGATAAGATAACTGCGCATGCGTCATATTCGGGAACCTGAGGGTCCCTCGCTCCAAGACAAACTAGACTCGCTTTCACTACGACCTCAAGAACATCTCCTTCTAGCCGCTCCAATACAACCACCTGTTTCCTGCTAAGTCATCCTAATTCTTATTTCTTAGTGGCCACTATATGTTCCATATATTCCTACCACTATCATTGAGCTATCTATCCCTATCAACCAATAAAAGTAAGTTAACTCTTGTGAGTTTATAAGTAAATTCCGCTTTGTTTACTATCGAATTCTCACAATATGGTCCTTCGTAACTTCTGAATTTTGCCTTATGCTATCTTTTCTTCTTGGTCTTTTCTTTCTTCTGCTTTCCTGTTGTCTCCTTTTTCCTAGCTATTCCTTCTTTCTGTTCCCTATTTCCTCTTCCCTGGTGTCCCCTGTGGGCTTGCGAGATCGTATTTGTTGTCTGAGGCCTAGTTTCCGCCGGGTCCCGCTTATTTTGCCCGACCATATGAGCCGCCGCCATGTATTTCCAACTGGCGCCTTTGGCGGAGGGGTTGGGGAGGACTTTTACCGGGTGGTAACGCGGTCTCTTCATCGCTACCCCAAGCCTATTAGGAAGGTATCGATTCTAGGCCATAGCTACGTCAGGGAGGTCTACGTTGTTAAGCCTGTGTTCCACCCATTTTTTGAGGTTAAGGCATTTTCCCAAGGGGGTGCTAGGGTGGACACTTTCAAGTCCTCTGCGGCCTGGGAGAGCCACATCATCAATAATTAGGTGGTAGGTTATAGGCTAGGTATATAATTGCAACAATTAAATTAATGTAAAGTAGTACTATAAGGGTTAAATTGAATTTGTTCGGTCTTAACTAAATTTAAAGGGGGTAATTACCACAAACATTTTGGGCTAGCCTAGTTTATTATAGGCTTACAATTTAAATTGGCTTGTTATACTGTACACCTTTTTGGCCTCCCTTCCTTAGTGTACTCTTAAAAACATTTTGCCGCATATTATGTAAGGTTAATTACGTTTATTTTGTGAGTGGAGATGGTAGGCATTCGTTAACTTTTATTATTGCGCTTTGCGTCTTAGCCTATTTCCCTCATTGTTGCCCTACACCAACAAAATTGCCGCATTTAATATAAGGTTTACCTTTTAAATTTAAGTGTGGAGATATTTATGCGTTGTTCGTTTACTTTTATTATTGCGCTCCGCGTCATATTTCCCGCTTATTGCCCTACCCCGACATTACACGTTTAATTAATTATTACGTTTAAGTCGGGGTTCCCTATATCTTGCCTTTATTGACGTCAGCTAACTTTCTGAGTGCGCTTTACGTCCATATAGGTAAGATATAGTATTATACTATTCTATTGCCTGTGTATTGCCATCATGTCGTTGACACTGTCCCAGTACAAGCGACGCAAGGGGGTATCATTTATCAAGAGTGGTTTGACTAGGATCACCAAAGATATTGCTACATTTTTAGTTGATGCAGATAATGATGCGATTGAGGCTAAATTGGCTTCAGTTTTAAGACAGCTCGAAGACTTAAATTTATGTCGCCACGAAATGGAAACGCTTTATGAAGATGACGCCGAGTATTTCGCGGACATAGAAACAGACGTGGATTATATAGAGTGTCTTGATAAAGTTATCATCCTCCTCAAAGGTAAGCTAAAACACAAGGAGCCAAATCGTGCTGCAGTTAACAAAAATGCCGGTATAAGATTGCCGAAAATAACCCTTCCTGTGTTTGACAGTGATCCCACTCTATGGCTGGGATTCTGGGATATGTTCCACTGTAGTGTCCACAGCAATGCGGAGCTCAGTGACATCCAAAAATTCACCTACTTAAGAGGTCAACTGAATGGCGAGGCAAAACAACTCATTGAAGGTTTCGCAATTGAGGGAGCCAGCTACCAAACAGCGGTTGCCCTTCTAAAGAAAACCTATGGGCACAGGGATAGAATTAAGGCGGCACATATAACTAACCTTACTACTTTGAATCCTCCCTCTTACAATGTCGAGGAACTAAAGGGATTCTATGCTAGTTTTGAAAGTACACTGAGGTCAATAGAGACCCTACAAATTACCCTTAATGAAGCTAGTGTTGTAATTCTCATGAATAAATTACCATCCCCACTAAAGGAAACATTAAAGAGAACTTTAGGTGAAGAAGGTCTGGACCTAGAAAGGTTTGTCCAGGCTTACCAGACAGAAGTGTTTAACATGGAAAGTGTAGCAGAACGGACTACACCACACATACCAGTTGCTTCAGCATCCTTTGCGGTGCAGGAGGCCTCGGTGCGAAGGAAGGGTTGCAAGTTGTGCGAAGGGGCACATGCATGGTTTAAGTGTCTCAAATTCAAAACCAGTGCTCTGAAAGTAAAACGCGCAAAACAACTCAACCTTTGCACCGGGTGCTTATCTTCAACCCACGGGAGCAATGGTTGTGTGAACCCTGACATCCGCAGCTGCAAGTTCTGTCAAAACAGACACTACCATATCCTCTGTCAGTCCAGATCTCAATGGGACGGTGCAAAGAAGGAGCAAAAACCTCAACAGGTAACAAAGACCAAGACGCAAACTACCACGATGTCTGTGTCGTCAAAGAAGACTAGTATTATCCTCCCAACTGTAATGCTGCCAACAGTTAATAATAATAATAATAATAATTCTTTATTCCAGACACATAAGATAGATACAGTACGACCTAATGGTCCATATCACATACACTTCTCGTCAGAGCACAGATAATAATTATACACAAAGATATATTAATAAAGACACAATAAAATAAAAAATACAGTAGGCCTATTTACAGAATAGAGCACATATCACATTTTGTCACAATATATCACAGATAGGCTAACTAAGGCTATTGCTCAATGTTGGTTAACACCTATTGCACAGATCATTGCTCATAGTTCAATTAGACCTATATATTACATTACAGTACATACTATGTGTGCAGCAGCTTCTGCCAGTGAGATATAATACGGGATTCATAGATATGATCACTAGACCAAAGAGCTACAATCAGCGTGTTACTGGAGGATTGCAGTCGCTGCGAAAAGCTGTACACCAGTCTCCTGATGACAGCCCGACAGCACTGCACATCCAACAGTGTGCACACCATACTAGTGCTTTCATATTTAGAGAGACCAATGAACATCTTGAGTATATTATGATAGGATGTACACAGACCATTTATGGTGGCTCTCTTATACTTCCACCACAAATGGGCCGTGTACATAGAGGAACAATATGTCCGGAACAAAGTGACTTTAGTTTCCCAATTACACATGTGGAATTTTCTCAAGATGGTGTTACCACGTAAATATAGCTGTCTGCGCTGACGGCCGATATCTGCATCATCTGAGCAATCGTTTGAGATAATGTGTCCCAGGTATTTTATTTTGTTTACTTCTTGAATAATTTGATTATTGAGTGAGAAATTTGGCAGTTTACTTTTATACAGTAATTTTGATCTAAATATAAGAACAGCACTTTTCAGTGGGTTGAATTTAACACAATGTTTACTACCAAAAGATTCACATATATCAAGAAGTTTGCTCAGACCCGCAGAAGACGGTGCAATAATGACCAGATCATCAGCATACATGAGATGGTTGATGATTTTATTCCCACCATAACATCCAATCTGCTCTTTATTCAATTTATCACTTAATTCATCCATATATACATTGAATAAGTAAGGTGAGAGAATACTACCCTGTCTCACTCCATTGGTTACTGTAAAGGAATCCGAAATAATGTTACCCCATCTTACATTAAATGTTTGATTGGCGTACCAGTACTTCAAGATTCTCAGTATATAGGATGGCACTCCCCTTGTTGCTAATTTATCAAACAGGATATTGTGGCAGACTCTGTCAAATGCCTTACTAGCATCAAGAAAGCATGCAAAAATAGAGCTGTTCATTTTGATGTACCCATCCACTAGCTCCTTCAGAGTGTAGATGCACTGGTCCGTACCATGATTCTTTTTAAAACCAAATTGATTACTATTAGTTGAGATATACACTGAGATTCTGTCTAAAATGATTAACTCTAGTATCTTACTTACAATACTGGCAAGGGCAATAGGTCTATAGTTGTCTTTTGATGTAATTTTGCCAGCCTTGTCTTTAATTACTGGTATCAAGGTAACGGACATCATAGATTCTGGTAGGAAACCATGGATTAGAAAGCTGGTAAAGCAACTGCTGAGTTTCTCCAAGAGGAGAGTGGAGGAGTACTTCAAATGTTCAGCATATATACCATCAAAACCACAGGATTTGTTAGCATCTAGCCTACTTATTGCAGCCTTGATTTTTTCACTTGTAACTTTAATTGTGTCATATTTTTCTTCTTTGTTACACTCTGTTGTAGCAGCAATGGTATTTCCTTGGTGCCCAACAGAGTTAAACAAAGTTTGGTAATGTGTTTTCCAAAGATTGGCTATGTTATTAGTACCAGAGATCCCATCTACACTAACGGGTAGAGGTGTGCAGCTATTATGCATTTTTTTAATATCCTTCCAGAAGGCCAATGTGTCTTTGCTAGCAAAGTTTTTGGCCAATGCTTCTCTTCTTAATACATTTTCATTGTTTTTTATATATCTGATTGCATACTTGCATCTAGCCTTTAGTCTGGTGAACATGTCAAAAATGGGTCCCTGTCTCGGTTTGTTATGATCCAGCCATACACTACGAGCATCTCGGGATGCCTGGTATAGTTCTGAAACATGGTCATTCCACCCAGGTATGTTAAAAGAGTAATTTTTGTTATGCTTGTGAAATACTATGTCACTAGCCTTAGTAAGACAAGATATAATATTATTGTACAGCTTGCTGACTTCTTCTCGATGACTAGCATTAACACAATTGGGGTCTTCACAGGTAATGGCATCCTCACTGCCAGGATCAAGCTCAGAAAGCTCAGTTAAGGTATCAAGAGGAACAGTCAAGATGAGAACACTGCTGGATCAGTGCTCACAGCGCACCTTCATCATAAATTCCGCTCTAGACTCGATCCATTATATAAAAGTGGGTGATGAAGAGCTAGAGTTGCGAGGGTTTACCGGAGCATGTGAGAGCAGAAAGTACCCAGTAGTGTCCTTCAAATACAAGTTCCGGTGCAGAAACTATCCTCTACAAGCAGTTGTGGTAGAAACTCTCCCGGATCACAAAGGATCAGAATGCCTTGAATATGACACGAGAGTTTTGCAAAACAAGGGTTACAAATTAGCTGATCCTCTAATGACACAGACATCTCGACTGGACTTGTTGGTTGGTGCCGATTATTATTATGACTTAGTGCGGCCAGGGTACAAGAAAGAGGGTGACCTAATTCTCTTGCCCACTAAATTTGGTTATGCACTAAGTGGCTCCTGCCATAACGACAAGTCTAGCGCCCAAGTAGAGGTAGTTACAGTTTTGAAAGTTGCGGTCACCCTGATGGATCAATATATATCCACGGAATCAAGTAATCCATGTCATAATGAATTAAAATGTATGTGGGAACTGGATCATCTAGGAATTTCTCCAAATGAAGATTCAAAGGAAACCATGACTGCATTGGACATATACAAGGAGACAGTAACATACTCTGCACAGAATCAGCAATATGAAGTCAGACTGCCATGGAACCAATATAAAGAGAAGCTGCCTTCTAATTATGGTTTAGCAGCTGGTCGACTAAGGGGTCTGCAGAAGCGTTTCAAACAGTAACCTGTCTATTGTAGTCACTACACCAACGTTATCCAAGATCAACTTCATCGTGATTTTATTGAAGAGGTTCCTTTCGGTGTTACTGAAAACAGTCATTATTTGGCACATCACGGGGTCACCAAGAATATTACAACGACGCCCGTTCATATTGTGTACGACTGTTCCGCTAGTATTGGCAAGGGCAGACCAAGTCTTAATGACTGCCTTTACACAGGGCCATCACTAGTGCCGGATCTAGCAAAAATATTGCTGAGATTCAGGGTCCACAAATATGCCTGGATAAGTGACATCGAGAAAGCCTTTCTCATGTTGAGACTTCATGAAGAAGATCGTGATTACACCCGATTTCTGTGGCCAAAGGATCCCTTGGACTTATCCTCACCCTTACTTTGCTACCGATTTAAGGTAGTGTTGTTCGGGGCGACTTCCTCACAGTTTCTTCATAATGCCACGATCTTAAAACATCTTTCCATTATTAAAGAGGATCCCGGAGTTGTGGAGGCTATTAAGGAAGGTTTGTACATTGACAACCTCCAGGGGACAGGCAGTGATGAAGAGACTGTCATTAAGCATTACTGGGATGCCCAAAGAATAATGTCTCAAGCACATTTATATCTCAGAGAATGGGCTACCAATTGTCCTCAACTACGTGACCTCCTGCAATTGGATGGTGTTGCTGCCAAGAATCAAGAGCAAGTGAAGACATTAGGACTCTTATGGTTACCTGACTCTGATCTGTTGACGTTCAACGCTAGTCTCCCAGAGACCAATAAGGCAACAAAGAGAGAGTGCTTAAGAGTGGCGGCACAACTGTTCGATCCACTCGGTGTACTACTGCCCGTTACAATAAGGTCCTTAATTTTCTTACAGCAATTATGGAGACTGAAACTAGATTGGGAGGATCCACTACCTGACGACTGCGCTACCGAATGGTCTACAGTTAAGCAGGCGTCACACCATGCCGATTTGAGCCACGACTGACCACGACCTTGAGTCGTGGTCAGGAGTGCCGACCTTCGGCGGAGAGCTTAAGGATATGGGGGGGTGAGTTTTGGACGGGACGCAGTATGGATGGCCACGCCGCCTGACGGCGACCTGACAGGGTAGACCGGCGCCCATGCCGGACTGAATGTGAGTTTTAGGTCGCCGCTGGAGTGCCGATCTGCGGCGTAGTGCGTCGACAACGACCCGACGAACGGCGTCGACAGGAGTTAGGGCGGCGTCAATATTCATTACTGTGCCGATGAGCGGCGACCCCTTCAGTATGGACGGTGACCCCGGCCCGTATGACCCCGAACGACGGCGACCGAACTCAAGGTGTGGTATATAAAAGGTACACCAAAGGGCGGGGCTCATCAGTATACCTTCAGCCACCGTAACGGTTGCACGCAGCCATGTTCACCACAGTCCCCAGGAACCCGATACGACATCTACGCTTACTCCAGGTTCAGTTAAATCTGGAAAATGACTACCTACTGACAAATATAGCCATCTGCAAGCTGCTGTTGAGGAAAAGAAGGAGGGAGAATAGAACCCCTCGCATGTGGGTCCGGAACTGGCTTCTCCGTAGGAAAACCTTTGGTATTTATGAGCAGCTACTGAAGGAACTCGCCCAGGAGGATGGGCCAGCCTACAGAAACTACCTGCGGATGGATGTTGCAGTCTTCCGGGAGGTACTAGGACGTGTGGCGCACCGCATTGAAAAGAACGATACTTTTTACCGGAAGGCACTCGACCCTGGCCTACGACTAGCCATAACACTGCGGTTCCTGGCAACCGGTGACAGCTATATGAGCCTGAAATTGTCATTATTAGTATTGATATGTACTATTATAAACATATATATATATATATATATATATATATATATATATATATATATATATATATATATATATATATATATTATATGGCTTGTTTCATTCATCCACTGCATGAATAATGTATGCATAAAAAAATGATTTACGTTATATATACATATATATATAACATATTCAATAACTAAATAAAGTAATACAATAATGAAATAAAGTCATCAATCAAAAAATACATACATATATAATAAATAAAGTATAAATAATGACTAAATACCTTATATAAATCAATATAGCAATATTAACCTAAGTACATGAATAAATTAATTACAAAATATATATATAAAGATATTAAATTAATAAGTAAATCAATACAATAATGAAATCACGAAAGGAATAACAAACGGCAGATACCAGGTCAGGTCAGAAACCTGTGGTATGCACAATGAGTCTCCACAAACATAATTAATTTGTCCACACGTGGCTGGTCAGTGTCAAACACTTTTAAATAATCGAGACATGCAAAACTAATTAAAACAAAATTTACCTGGCTATTCTGACGACCACTCTGCCGCACGATGTGGTCCTTGAGAAAGCCAAACGTGGCGATAATCCACTTATCCACTTATCATTTATGGTGCCGTGTGTCGCCGCACTGACGCCTACCGTTTCCCGTCAAGCGTCGTCAATCGCCGTCAAGCACCGCCAAGCGCCGTCACACGCCATCAGCCTCCAGTCCCCTTCCCGTCCCATTTTTATGACCTCACTCCACGCCGACTTGATTTCAAATTTTTCGCTTGTAGAACTTTTGAGGGGGTATGTGAAGACCAATCCCGACCTGTTTGTTAGGTTGGCGACGGCCCATGATGCGCGGCGACGTAGACAAAGACTGTCCACGACCCTTAGGTCGCGGACAGTCTTGGCCTAAAATCGGCTAGGTGTGACGGGTGCTTTACCAAGGACCTGCACCTCTCCTGTGACTTTACTTATCCTCGGAGGACGGTATATGCTGATTCAGTGGAACTTCATGCGTTTAGCGATGCAAGTGGTGTCGCCTATAGCACTGCAATATATTTTGTGAGCCCGGAACATAGCTGTCTGGTCATCGCTAAAGCAAAGGTCGCTCCCATAAGATCCATAACAATACCAAGACTAGAGCTAACTGCTGCTTTGCTAGCCACCAGCTTAATCAAATTTGTGGAGGAAGCCTATCATAAAATTGTAAAAGTCAACAAAATTGTATTATGGTGCGACAGCCAGGTCACATTGCATTGGTTACGTAGTATGAAGAAGCTTCCAGTGTTTGTCGTAAACCGTGTTGACGAAATCAAATCCCTTCTTCCGACTGTAGAATTCCGGTACGTGTCCTCTAAAGAAAACCCTAGTGACTTACTGTCTAGAGGTGTTTCAGCAAAACATCTGAAATCTTCTGCATTTTGGTGGGAGGGGCCCATGTGGCTCCGAAACAAAGACGAGTGGCCAGAAGACATATTACCAGATGACCCAATGCCAAAAGTAACTAGCCAAGTCATTGGGACCAATGATGAACAGGACACACAGTTATGGAACTGGGAAAAATATGGCAGTTATGATAAATTCATTCGGGTAGTTGCATGGACTATTCGATACAAGAATAATTTGAAGGCAAAAATTAAAGGGACGTCTCCCACAGACAGTGCCCTCCTCAGCATAAAGGAACTAAAAGTAGCAGAACAGATTATAGGTCAAAGATGCCAGCAGGAATGCTTCCCAAAGGAGTACGAGATGCTGTCTGGTGACAAGGGTACTCGCAATAATTTGGTAAACCAATTAGGACTTGTCATGAAAGGAGGATTAATTGTATGTGAAGGTAGATTGAAGTTAGCGGCTCTTCCGGATTCAATGAAATATCCGATAATACTGCCTTCCGAACATCCTTTCACTACCATGCTCATCAATATGTGTCATCGTGTCTGTTGTCACTATGGAGTTAATCACGTGGTCGCATATATACGGCAGAGGTGGTGGATTCCTAAGATAAGACGAGCAGTTAAACAAGTGACCTGTTGTAAAATACAGGGTAATACCTACGCGAAAGCTAGAGTACCTCCTCTACCAGACATCAGGACTACTCCTAGAGATCTCTTCGAGGTCACGGGGGTTGATTATACAGGAGCAATTCCTGTCCGGGGCTCACCCAACAACAAGGCTTATAATATATGCTTTTATTTACGTGCGCTACTACAAGAGCTATTCACATTGAAGTAGTTAGCAGTATGACCTGTGACAGCTTTATCCATGCGTTCCGGAGATTTTGTAGTAGGCAGGGATTTCCACAGATAATGTTAAGCGACAATATGCTGCTACATTTGTGAGAGCTTCCAGACACTTGGAAGACATTCAAAGCGATCCCAGTCTTCAGGCTCATCTTGCCGAAATCCGATATGAATGGCGTTTTATCCCAGCGCGCCTTGGTTCGGAGCTATTTGGGAGAGAGCCATAGGTATTGTGAAGGCTGGGCTTAAAAAAATACTAGGTCGTGCTCTAGTCTCCTTTGAGGAACTAACTACTGTCCTATTGGAGCTGGAGGCTACCGTGAATGATCGCCCTTTAACATATGTCTCGGGTGATCTGGAGGACCCTTGCCCTATTACTCCATCCATGCTGGTTAAAGGTCGTAGACTTCGTGACTTCCCAAAGGACCTAATTCAGCTGCAGGATCCTAGTTACGATAGTAAAGCAGCGATACACAGCAGGTACAATTACATCAATAAGTTGATCCGGGACCTATGGAGGCGTTGGTCTAGTGAATACTTGGCATCACTATGAGAAGCCTAGAAGAATAAAAGAGGCTCATCAAGCAGTGTATGGCCAAAGATAAATTACATCGTGCTTATACATGACGAGGGACCTTGTGTCCTTTGGAAACTTGGTAGGGTAGTTAGACTCTATCCCGGACGAGATGATCTGGTTAGAGTGGTCCAGATTAGAACAAAAACTGGCCTGACCACGCGACCCATCGTCAAGTTGTATCCATTGGAACAGGAAATCGAAAGCATTTCGATCCCTCAACCGGCGGTCACTAGTGATGGTCTTAGCTCTCACGACTCCACTCCTATGTCACCAGCGGTCGCTGGACCATCTGCCATTAACGATCCTGTTAGAAGACTACCTCTTCGCCGAGCCACTGTTAGCTCTTCACAGCTTTGGAGATGTAACATTGCTGCAGGATTAATGTAGATAATGTGTATATTGGTGGTGGGAATGTGTCGAGACTCGTAAGTAACTCGACAGTTTAGGTTAAGTTAACATACTGGAAGTTCAAATTACGCGCCAGTATTAGGCTAAGTTATATATCTATATAAAATATATATACTATTTAGTATTAACCCTTTCGCTGCGGGTGACGTTCTGGAATGTTTTGGCAAGTTACAGCAATTTCCAGGCTTTAAAAGCTTATAAAAAACGTAAAAATCGAGTGTCAGTGGGCGGGAGCGTGAGGGGCCCACCTCCGACCCTCAGAGCACCGAGCGGCTCACTGAGCTAGGCTGTGTCTCGGGCGGGTCTCTCTCTGTCTCTCTCACCAGTGTATCCAAGCGAGCGAGTGTTACATAATAGCGGGGTTCCCGCGTTTCACTGGGACCACTGCGGGTGAACCAGACCACGTACAGGGTCCGTTCTGGTGTCATTTTGAAGCTATTTTCGCCTATTTTTCGGCAGAATACACTTCATTTAATGCAGATGCTTGATTTATCATTCAGGAGTGCCTGAATATGCCCTAAATAGCCCAAACATAGCCGCAGCCAAAGGGTTAAGTCTTTATGGGTTTATTATCCATTATTATATCGGGTTGTCATTATAATAAATCCGGTATATCTTGTAGTTAGTTAAATGACGCATTGGTAGATAAGATAACTGCGCATGCGTCATATTCGGGAACCTGAGGGTCCCTCGCTCCAAGACAAACTAGACTCGCTTTCGCTACGACCTCAAGAACATCTCCTTCTAGCCGCTCCAATACAACCACCTGTTTCCTGCTAAGTCATCCTAATTCTTATTTCTTAGTGGCCACTATATGTTCCATCTATTCCTACCACTATCATTGAGCTATTTGTTAGTAGTCTTGGCAAATCCAACGTCAAGGCTATTAACCTAATTGCAATGACGACTTGTCTATTTTGACTGCTATGTCGTCATTCCAACCGCGGTTAAAAAGAAAACGTCTAGAGTCTACTCCTTATCTTGCTCTAGGAGACGTTGTACATTAACCAAAACTACCACCGAAGGTGAAAAAAGTATAGAAGAGAAGAAAAAGGGGTTTACCTTAGTTACCGCTCAAGGCCCATCCCGTGTTCCGTCATGCGCCGATCCCTGTCGAACGTGCGCATGAGCGACCCTCTCTTGTTATCATTTTTTCACGCGTCGCCATTGTTGAGTCCGCTTTTGTTGTGCTCCTTCAATTCACCCTGTTTTAGGTTCGTTTCGGCTTTTCTGGCCTTCTTTTTGTTAGACAGATGTTACGTGATCTAGGACACACGTAAATGGGCTCCTCAGTGTGTTTAATGGAGACGCGTGTGGAAATAGCTACCGAAGGTACGGGGGCGCCTGGCGTTCCTCGTATGTGTTTTTCATTCCTTTCTCTTTTCATATTCTTTTTTCCTGTTAGTCTGGGCATAGTTTAGCTTATTTTAGCCTAGCTTGTTTCTCATTCAGGAATTGCTATGCCCTATGAGTTTTCATATTTTCATAGCCTAGGTGTACAGTTGGTTCACAATCTGAGATTTCGTGGTGGCGGTGCTGTTTGTAGGGTTTGTGTCGGCCGCATTATTAGCGTTATTCCCGAGTCCCCCCTTACGAGCCTTCACTGTGTCTCAAGGGCCTGGGCGCTTGGTGGTTCGTGATATCCAGGGGTACCCTACGGGGGCCTCTCCCTCACACCACAGGGTTTTTCGCCCCTGACACATTCTCTACTCACGGCTAGGCCACCCTTTTTCTCGCCAGTTTCATTTACTGGTTTTTGTGTTCCCTTACTGTTTTCACCTCCATCCTTTCATTCCCTTTTGCCCAATCCTGGGGTACCCTACCGGGGCCCCTGTTTGTGCCGAACCACCCTTCCTGCCACTTCTCCTCATGGGCTTTGCTCTATCTCTGTGGGTGGGGTGGTTCCTGGGGGATGTGCCTCCTCTCCCCTGGTGTGTCTTCCTTGCCTCTCCCTTGACCGGTTGAGTCAGGATATTCAAGGAAGACACTGCTCAGCTTGATGGCCATCGTCGCTTGGAGTCATAAGGAGTTGACGCTTTTTTCTGGGCCTGTGTTGGTATTACCTAGACGCTCCTCTCGCTTTTTCGGCGCCGGACCATCTCGGCCGGTCCCGCAAATTTGCGGAGTGCTCGATTCGGTCCACGAACGATTCGGCTCCCCGCAAATTTGCGGAGATCGCTGGGGGGTCTCGCGGTGAGGCGGGAGGGTTGTGTCGGTACGGTTATGCCTCCATTGGCCCGCAAATTTGCGGTTATAGTTGGCTTTCCCGGTGACCCTTTTTTGTGTCATCTTGTTGCCTGGTACTATATTGGTGTATGCACTTGCCTGGTGTTATGGACCCTGCATGTGAGGTGTTGAGTGGTGGTTAACACTTTCTCCATCTTTGCAGGTTTCTGCTTGTGCTCTTCCGCCTCACCCGCCCTCCTCACCTCCATCGGTGCTCCCGGTTTAGAGTGAGTACGACTTCCAGTTTGCGTGTGTGTTCCTGTTTACCCATGCTCATTCCCTGGTTTTTATTGGACATTATCTTCACTTACTCCGTCAACGTGCTGCTTATGGTGTGTGTTCTTCCATTGCAGGTGGGATGCCTTGCTTTCGCCAGGGCTGTGGCTCCCCGTGCTTGGACTGCCACAGGTCCTGCTTGCGGCATTCGCAATGTGTGTCCTCTACGGCCTACCTCCCGGCTTTGTGTGGGCCGTGTATGGACCTGGTGGATGTGGTGGACCATCACCCTGGTTCCTCTGACGCGGCGGTGGCCTCTGCATCCCTTCAGTCTGTGTGGGCGGTGGTCTCCCACCACATCAGGACTGTGGGCCACCGTTCCCCGGCCTTTGTTGACGACCGGATCCGCGTCGCCCTGGGCATCCCTGACCCGTCTGGGGGCCGTTTACCTGGCCCTCTCCCTGCTCGGGCCCTCCTCCCTGGGTCCCGTGGTCGGTCGTCGCATCGTCGGGTGGATCCCCAGCTCCGTCCACGCTCTCGCTCTCCTCGTCGCTCGTCCTCTACTGCCCCTCCTCGTCCGCCTGCTCACCTTGACTCCGCCGTTCGCCCTCGTCATGGTTCTCGCCCTGAGGCCGGGTTTAGCGTCTCTGCCCCTGTACGCCCTCCCCTGGCCTCTCCGGATAGGGGCTCTACTACCTTCCGCCCGCTTCCCCTGCACAAAAGACGTCCTCTTCATTTGTCCTCTACTCGCGCGGATGTTCATGCTGTAGCTGGCCCTCTGCTCCCTCCTTCTACTCTGTCCAGGAGGGTCCGCCAGGATGTAGTTGCTTCTCCTCCTACTTCTCCTGCTTCGGTGCCTCTTCTTCCTTCTAGGTCTCGTCCCAAGGTGGAGGTTCCTCCCTCCTCCGCCTCGGTGTCGGGCCGCCCTGTTCTCTCAGCCCCGGGGATCCTTGCTCTGTTTCCCCCCGCGGCTCCTTCTGACCTCCTTTCACCCGGCCAGCCTTCCCCCTCCCGTCATCCTGCTCCTCTTCCTTCTTCTATTCCTGATCTTCGCTTGCCGGCTCCCCGTGAGGGTACCCCGCCGCTTGACTCGGTGGAGTATAGCGAGGTTTCGGGGTCCCCTTTCTCGGGGGCTGACGTGTCGCTGGAAGAGGGGGATGGTGATGTTTCCCCCTCGGGCGTTAGTGATCGGGAACGAGACCCTCAGGACCGTCACGGCCGTCGTCGCTCGCCTTCTTTGGGCCGCGACGCTGCTGTTTCGTGTCATGGGGCTCTCGCTCTCGCTCACGCTCGCCCCTGCGGGCCGAACTATCTTCGGGGGGGTCGCCTCTCTCGGATCGATTTTCGGCTATGCAGGGGTGGGTTGTGTCTCACTTCGACGCGCGCTTGGAGGCGATGCAAGAATCCCTCTTATCGCGCTTCTTGGCGGTGACACAACCTCAGCGCCTCACCCAACCTGCCCCTGCTTTGGTCCCCCTCCCCTCTGCGGTGGACCACATTCCTTCTCGCCCTGCTTCTCCGCCTGCCCGGTCGTCGGCTAGTACTGCTCCTGCCCTGGCTCAGGTGGTTGCCCCTACTGTCTCCCATGCGGGGGTCCTCCGTCTGCTAGGGCAGGGTCCGCGCTTGCCCCCCATCCAAAAGGCCAAGGTCCCGTCGCGGACTATGCCGCTCCTCTATGGCTCCTTGGCTGTTTGGAAGGGGGTGCAGGCCTCCCACCCGGAGCGTGCTACCGACTTCCCGTCAGGTGAGAGGGCCCTACCTTTGGACTGGTCGGTCCAAATAAATGATAAAATGCAGTTCAGGGCGATCAGGGTGGATGGTCAGGTGGCCGACGTGGAGGTGCGGGCGTACCCGACAAGGACTGACCTTCAGTACTTCTCGGTGAAGCCCAAGCCCCCGTCTGCTCCTCGGACTAAGCTCTGGTCAGACTTCAGCCGCCAGGACATCCTTCAGGATGTTCAGTCCCTGGCTGTGTTAACGGGACTGTCCTCCTATGGGACGGGCTTGTGCGACGACGGTAAGCCTGGCTTGGCCGTCGTGCTCGATAACCCTCTCCCATTGGAGGCCTGGTTTGCTGAGGCCTTAGACTTTGCCAACCGTTCCGTCGACAGATCTATTTCAGTCCCTCCCCCAGAGTCGTCACTGCTTTTGCCTCCTCTGGTATCTGTCGGCGGATTGGATGGCAAGTTCTGGTCCTGGATTAGCGCTCCCAAACTTGAAATTTGTGCTATTGCTAACCCGTTCTTCTCCCACCCAGATAAGTCCTCTGTCGACAGGGATTTTACCTTGCGGCAGAGGGTGGCGAACTTATTGTCTTGTCTTCTCGGTTCCCTCCAGACGTCTGTTCACCACCTGCGACTTATCGAGGCGACTGCACCTGGCGATCTTCGCGAGGGCTTGGACCACGTTCGGCGGATCCACCTTCAGCTCGCGGTGTCTTTGGTTCCCGAGCTGAAGGCGGTTTTGTGCGAGGCAACTCGACAACGCCAGACGGTAAGGTCCTCGTTCTGCCGGAAGGCCCCTTTGGATATTCGTCAGGGTCTATTATACTCTGAGCTATATACATCGGGGCTTTTTGCGCAGGATGCTTGGGAACGCTACGCTTCTCTGTCAGCGGACCCTGCTTACGACACGCAAAGACGCGCTGTGTCGCGACCGGGGTCTTCGCAGTCCCGTCCTTCTGCCGGTCCCCTTCGGGGTGCTGCCGCCACTGCTGCCGCCAAGAAAGGGCGCAGGAAAGGGAAGTTGCCGGCCAGAGCGTCGGTTCCGCCTCGCACTTCTGCTCCTGCTCCCTTTCATCTGGCTGAAGGCTGGCCAGCCTTCCACTTCCGGCCGCACTTCGACGGGGTCTGACACACGACGGACAGGGGATGGGGTGACCCGCCCTTTTCGGCGAGGTGGGGGGGGTAGGGGTGGTCAACGTGGCTCTTATGACCGCAGGGACCGTACCGGGGGGCCCTCCACGTCAAAAAATGTGTAGGTTCTCCAGGTCGGTCTCCTCCTTGTTCTCCTTCTCGCCTCGCAGAAAGGGTCGCTCACCTCATCTCGGGGGCTCCCACAGGTTATTTTCGCCCTTGCGCCCTTCGGTGGCCACGAGGGACGTGGGGGCGGAAGATTGCACGGAGGGGTCTAACCTGGAGCTGGAAGTCCAGACCCCCACTCAGCTCTTGTCAACGAAGCCGGCCTGTCTCTTCGGAGGTGGCCGACGTGATTACATCCATGCACGAGCAGGGAATCGTCAAGGAGGTGAAAGCCGGTCTACCGGTTTTCCTCTCCCGTGTTTTTCTGGTACCAAAGAAGGACTGCGACGCGATGCGACCGGTGGTGGATCTGTCGGCCCTCAACGGGCACATCGTGAACACACGGTTTCGGATGCTGACGGTGCACCAGGTACGACTGGCCCTGCGACCTCTGTCGTGGGTAGTGTCGCTGGACCTCAAGGATGCGTATTGGCACGTTCCGATCCATCCTCGTTTCCAGCGATTCTTGGCCGTTCAGACTTCCGATCGTGTGTTCATGTTCGACAGACTTCCCTTCGGTCTCAACATCGCGCCGCGGATCTTCTCGAAACTGGTAAAGCAGGCTCTGGATCCTCTCCTCAGGGGCGGCCTCCAGATCCTGTTTTACTTGGACGACTGGTTGATAGTTTCAGACACCCTAGAACAGTGCGTCCACGACACCCTCACAGTAGTTCAACACATCACTCAATTAGGGTTCAAAATCAATATTCCCAAGTCGCGCCTGACCCCGTCGCGTGTCGTGACGTGGGTAGGTCTCGAATGGGATCTGACCAACGCTACAGTGACCCAGAGTCAGCCAAACGCGGTGAAACTTCGCAGGAAGGTCTTCGCCGTGTTGCACTCGGTCTCCCTCACGAGGAGGATCTGGGACTCGTTAGTGGGTTCGCTGAATTGGGCCGCTCTGACCATTCCCTTAGGGAGGCTCAGGCTGCGCCGCCTGATGCTCATGGGCAACAAGGTGTTTCCGTTGGCCCCTATGGATCGGCTCATGCCGATCCCGCGTACCATTCACAGACACTTAGGACACTGGGTTGCTCGGGGCACGCTCTCTGCGGCTGTGCCCTGGACCGCCCCCCCGCCGACGATCTGGGTAGATACAGATGCGTCGAGCGAGGTAGGGTGGGGTTACCAATCCAACCTGGGACATCAACATCACGGCAGATGGGTGGGACACACACACCTACACATCAATGCCCTCGAACTGTTGGTTCCCTTGTTCTTCCTGAGGGACCACGCGCTGGCCCTTCGGGGAAAGTCGGTGGCCTTCAGGATGGACAATCAGACAGCTGTCCACTGTATCCAAAAGCAGGGGTCCTCCAGGTCTTTGACTCTGTTGGGGATCTCAGAGAAGTTGTTCTTCCTCGCGAACCGACACAACATCTCCCTGCACGCCTCCTACCTGCCCGGGACTGCCAACCTGTGGGCGGACGCCCTGTCGCGAGGACGGGGCGTTCTTGTAGAATGGGCAATGAAACAGACTGTATTCGACGACCTCGCAGCTTCCTGGGGTGTTCCGGAGGTCGACTTGTTCGCATTGAAGGAGACGCGCAAGTTGCCTCGGTACCTGTCCCTCCGGACTCGCACTCCGGAGGGGGGTCCGGACGCTTTCATGGAAGACTGGAACAGGTGGCAGTCGATATACATATTTCCGCCACCAGACGCACTGTTGATGTGCAAAGTCCTCGCGCGGCTGCGGCTGTACCGCGGCAGAGTCTGGCTAATAGCGCCTCTGTGGCCAGCCCAGGCTTGGTACTCCCAGTTGAAGCGGTGGTGCCCGAGTCCGGTCCCTCTCCCTCTCTCAAACTTCCACTTGAGCCAGGTTGGCGACCTGCGGACCTCGTTGGCCTTCGCATCGTGGATGTTCGTGAGGCACGGTGGCTCCCAGTCCACGGACGGGACCTGACTGACTTCCTGACGCGTTCATGGACGTCTTCGACTTGGGGGACTTACGAGTCCCACTGGAGGTCTTTTACTAGGTGGATACAGGACACTCACCAGACTGTTAGCTCTCCTTCCCTCGTCCTACACTACTTGTTTCACCTCTTCCGTACACGTCGCTCTCGAGTCAACACTATACGTAACCACTTGTCTGCCATCCGGGAGGTCTTTGAGTCCGTCACTGGGCTGGTCGTTCCACCGAAGGAGCTGGATTCCTTCATGAAGGCTGCCTTCAGGGAGCGACCGCCTCCGCGCCAGATCCCTCCTCAGTGGGATCTGGGGCGTGCTCTGGACCTTCTGGCTTCACACACATATACACGGGACACTACACCGGTTCAGTTGCTCGAGCGTACACTCTTCCTTGTCGCTCTGGCCACTGGGGATAGGGTGTCTGAACTAGCTGCCATGTCGCGGTCCCAGGAATGCATGCGATTCTCCCCGTCCTTGAATGTCGTCACGTTAGCCCCCTCCCCTCATTTTGTTGCCACGAATGAGAGAGAGACCCACGTTTTCAAGCCTTTTACCATCCAGGCTTTAAAGCGTGGGCATACTCACCATGTGTTGTGCCCGGTGCAGGCCTTGCACTCCTATGTTGAGTCTGTGGCTCCGACTTCGGGTACTGCTGTGTGGGTGTCTCCTCGGACTGGTAGGAGGCTCTCGAAGGTACAGATAGGACGCCACATTTGTCGGGTCATTCGTGCCAGTAACCCTGCTTGTCGGGGTTCTGCGCACGATGTGCGATCCTTTGCTGCCTCCTTACGGTTCCTGCAAAACTCGTTCGTTGCCTGACGTCGCCTCGGCGGGTTTGTGGTCTTCTGTCCATACCTTCGTCTCCTCCTACCTCTCCATGTCCATTGTTAGACCCCCTCGGCCTGTGATAGCTCTCGGGAGTCGTGTTTCCTAGGGCTCTCGCGAAGTTGCCTGGTCTTCCCCCCTCGTCACTTTTTCTTTTCCTTTGTTTTCTTTCGAAAAGGGGGGGAGGGAAGTACGGGTTTGCAACACTGGATTACAAGTTTGGGGTTATGTTATATGTATACAGTACATAAGTGTTTTTGCCTCATTGATAATTGTGTTTTGTTTTTGTGATCAGTGTTTTTGTTCATTTTGGAAGAAAAGGGATTTTGTGTACAGTACTTTTTGGTTTAAGACAAGTCTATGGTTTTGCATTACTATGAATGACGGGGACGTGTTAAAACTGCTCTTTTTAGCTACTCCTCAGTTTTTCACTCTTTTATTAAACTCTCTTGTTTAAATTGTGTTTCTTTGTCATTCATAATTTTGTCTTATGCATTGGTTTATGGGTAGGTTGGGCTTGGATGTCCTCCTCCTATTTGTTATGCAGCCTTGACGTTGGATTTGCCAAGACTACTAACAAATTGGGAGGTTTGACGTACCTCCCAACCTACCAAATAGGAAAACCTACTATTTGGTAGTAGTCTTGGAAAATCCAACGTACATAATACCCTCCCTCACGCCGGACCCCTGCCCATCCGCGTTCTCCTGCTGACGTGAGATGTGATAACAAGAGAGGGTCGCTCATGCGCACGTTCGACAGGGATCGGCGCATGACGGAACACGGGATGGGCCTTGAGCGGTAACTAAGGTAAACCCCTTTTTCTTCTCTTCTATACTTTTTTCACCTTCGGTGGTAGTTTTGGTTAATGTACAACGTCTCCTAGAGCAAGATAAGGAGTAGACTCTAGACGTTTTCTTTTTAACCGCGGTTGGAATGACGACATAGCAGTCAAAATAGACAAGTCGTCATTGCAATTAGGTTAATAGCCTTGACGTTGGATTTTCCAAGACTACTACCAAATAGTAGGTTTTCCTATTTGGTAGGTTGGGAGGTACGTCAAACCTCCCAATCTATCCTTATTAACCAATAAAAGTAAGTTAACTCTTGTGAGTTTATAGGTAAATTCCGCTTTGTTACTATCGAATTCTCACAATATGAGGCCCTTTGGAATCTAGTGATTAAATGTCCTTTAGTTAAGTCAACTCCGGCCAAGTCAACAAAACCAAAAACGAAAACGAAAGCCCTTTCCAAAGAGCTGGTGAGTAGTAGTAGTAGTGACAATGAGAGCGCCGGACCGGTCGAAGAGGAGACGGTCACCTTCGCCGAGGGCCAAGTTTAGGTCCAGGTCCAGGTACCCCCGTAAGCAGTCCCGTCATTCGTCAGTAGAGTCGTCGAGGTCGACTAAACGACGGAGGAAGGACTCTGATTCTTCGACACAACAATCTAGTTCAGGACGTAGAAGTGCCCGCACGGATGACACGCAGCCGCGCCACCAGCCTGCGCCGGGGTCGCGGCCACTCCCCTCCACCTCTACCTCCACATTGCCTAACATCCAATCTGGCAGCTCTGAGGTAGGGACGGAGGGGATTGAGTCGAATCCTAGGGATGTGAATAGTCAATCATTGAGTGAGCCACAAGACTTTGCCTTTGCTATACCTAAGTTGAATTATGTAACCGTAGAGCTCCGCTGGTTGTGTCGAACAGGGTATTAGCCGATAACTATAGGAGTTCTCAGACTTGCTCACGTCAGACCTATGATAACTCTCAGATGATACCAGACTCCCAACCACCTGCGGGGCAGGGCCGGGGGATCTGGAGACAGTCAGAACCCTCACAGGTAAATCAAAGTAGTAACCAGGCCACGACTAGGGAAAGTGTGAACTTAGAGACAATCCCCTCGTCTATCCCGGATCTGGTTTGGCCACCGGATGATCAGGTACCTGAAAACCGGCACCAAACGCCGGAAATTATTGAACTAACAGGGGAGCCGGAGGACGTTGATCTGTCCTCTGCTCAACAAGTAAACAATGAGGAGGAATCGGAAGAGAGCTCTCAGTCCTCTAGGGGTTCCCGCAGTAAAATGTGTTACTACGGATGAACTAAATGAGATCCTACATTGAGTTATTGCAGCAATATGTGCCTACTCTCCAAGGTCCTTCCACTAGTACCCCGGTAGCTCCCCCGATTGACTCTATGGTACGGTCTTTAGAGCCTGCCGGCATTAAACCTCCCCCAGAATCTTTGCCCCCACTTAACGTAACTCCGGCAACCACCACAGCATGTAGCACGACAGTGCCAGCCTCTTTAACTACCTCTAATGTCCGTGTAATCACAGACGTTACTCCTCCCCCTCTTGATAAACTCCCACAGAGGAGAGGCCCTATGCCTCTCCTTTACGGGCCAGACTGTTCATGGATTCTGGCTATAGCACAGAAACCACACATGACACAACAAACCGTATCAGGGGAGCTTCTGGTCCCTAGTGAATGGACCATTGAGGTAAGTAAGAGCAAAAAGCTTAGGGCCAAGGATGTGGAAGGGAAATTATTGGATGTTACAATTAAGGCTATACCAAATGTATACAGTGCTGATTTTTTCGTGTACTGTACTCTGCTTCACCGGCGTTGCCTCCTGCCTCAGCTGCACGACTCTTTGCGGATTGGTCATGATCTGACGGCATGAATGACATTAAGTCACTTAACGCACTGACGCCGGAATTGGATACAATTCCGGCGCTCGATCTGGTCCACAATCCAGTTCTGCAGGTGGGGCAGGTAGGTGCAGGTCCATGGGGTGACTGGGAAATTGAGGCGCAACAATTCGCAGCCACCATTACCTCTAAATCCTCCCATCAGATCCCTCAAGAGAACCACTTATGGTCCTCGTTATCAGTTAATAAGGCTGGAGGGGTGTCGCCGGCTTTGTTTGAATTCTTAGCGGCTCCTAAACTAATACTTTATGAATTGCAAGAACCCTTTTGTACTCCCCCTCCAGCCCACTTAGACAGAGATTTTAAGTTACGCAATAAAGCACTTAGACTGTTCTCCCAGTATCTCGTAAGCCGCCAAATTGCCCAGTCACTCACGAGAACCATAACAGCCATCTCTGATCAAAATGTGCGGAAGGCCACAGAACTGTCACGTAGGCTTCTGTTACAAAACTCTATACAGTCCTTAGGTGATATAAGAATAGCTATCATGGAGGCGGTCAGAGCACGCCAGGACTTGAGGGTATACTTGGTGAAAAAGTTGCCAGAAGATATTGGTCGCCGGGCAACACTTTCCCCTGTCTTAACTGCTTCACTACTTAATATGGATACTTGGAGTGCAGTATGTAACATGGCAGACTGCTTGAAGCAGAGTACCTCCCAGCCTAGGAAGGAGTCGTTCAAGAAACCGTACTCTAAACCAAAAGGTGGAAATAAGCCTCAAGCTTCTAATGCTAAACAGTCCTTTCGGGACCCTAGGTCTTCCCAACAGCAGGGAGGTACTCAGCACAAGCCAAAGCAAGGTAAACAGTCAGGCAAGTGGGACAACAAAGGTAAGTCACACAACAAGCCTCATCAGGGAACGACATCTGCCAAACCTAGCCAGCCGTCTAATCCCACTCCACCACCACCAAAAAACTAGCAGTCACACTCTCTCTCTCCCGGGGCCTATCGCAGGCGAGTTGGGTCCGAGAATAGTTCTGCCGAACAGACCCAGTACAGAAACTGGGTCGTTCCAGGCATGCCGCAGGGCCTGGCCCCGGCGAACTTGGGCCCGTACAGTGGTAAGCAAGGGCATCACTTGGCGGTGGCTCCGACGACCTCATTTACGTCAAACTCAAGAGTTCAATCATGTTTCTTTAGAAGTGGAGTCACTTGTCCAAGAAATGATCGCCAAGCATGTCATTGTCCCAGTAGATTCAAATTGCCATGTTTTCACCTCCAGACTTTTTCTAGTGCCAAAGAGGGACAGTGTGCAGATGCGACCAGTAGTAGATCTCTCGTATCTGAACACCCATATTCACAATTCACCCTTCAGGATGCTCACAGTAAATCAAATCAGGCTCACACTTCCGCCGCAAGGTTGGATGTGATCTCTAGACCTGAAAGATGCCTATTGGTATGTCACCATAAACAAAAGGTTCCAAAAATTCCTCACCTTGAGGATCAGGCAAGAGACTTACGTCTTTCCGAGATTACCCTTCGGGTTGAACCTGGCACCGAGAATTTTCACAAAGTTAGTCCGGCAAGCCCTGATGCCATTGTTAGCTCAAGGGATCAAGGTGATGTGGTATCTAGACGACTGGCTGGTAGTGGCAAAGTCAGAGAATTTATGTCAGATTCATGTAAACCAAGTGATAAATCATGTACAGACCCTAGGGTTCAAGGTCAACTTGGCAAAGTCGCTCCTTGTCCCCACACGGGAAATTCAATGGATAGGGCTGGTCTGGGACACAGCCAATATGACTCACTCAGAGTGTGGACAACCGCAACAGATTTTGCAGGAAATTGTTTAATTTTCTCCACAGTCTGAATACGACGAGGACGACATGGGAATCCCTGGTCGGTTCTCTCAATTGGATTCAATTAACTGTGAAGTTGGGCCGGCTGAAAGTGAAAAGATTAACCCTCCTGGCACGGGCGCGCTATCCTAAGGACATTGTTGAGACCCGGGCGATATGGCCGAAATATGTCTACGCCTACCTAGGCTACCGTATCTTTGTTATTTTAACTGCTAGAATATTTCCATACATCTCTAAACGTACTGTGGTTTCCAATCTGTAGACTGGCATTGAGTAGAGTTCTCTAAGTCAACTGGTTCAGTTGTGATGACGATTTCCGTGGAGCGCATTTTGCCACGATTTTAGCAATATGACACACTTTTCAAGACTAAATCTATCTTAGCAGACCACACAACAACAAAGCTCCGATGTCTGCTTGTTTCCAGAGGTGCGCGCGTCGCCTCCGACAGGCTTTGTTTACATATGTCGGACGCGCGGCTTTCAAAACAAGCTTAACCCTTCCTGCCTGGTGTCCGTGTGGAAGGACACCACGAAATAAGGGCAGGTGGCCCTGAGGTTGTCCTATTCAAAGCAGAATAGTGAAGCTTTTCAAGCCTCAATTCAGCTTGGTCCTGAAGCGCCGTGCGTCCAAGGCGTGCATGTAATGCAAAACCGATCGTTGCGTCACCGC